>JARJEB010004174.1:0-22973 GCA_030264535.1 Liometoxenus newtonarum
CCATAATGAGAGATCGTTAAAAAAATACTCTGTATGGTTTTTACTAGTAAAACACTACACTACGATTTCGTAAAAGTCTCCGATTGTGAAATTAATTTTGAGCACGGAAATTGGAAATGATGTTGAGTACATTTTCATAACACTGAATTTCTGTACATTTTCCACTTTCCAATCAAAATTAGTTTAATGATCGGAGTGTCCTACGAAATGGTCGGAAAGTATTTCGGTGCGGCTCTGTTCCGCTTTTTTACTTTCTGGCCACATAACGAAGGTATGTAAAGTCTTATTTTTCCCTGATTCGTGGAGATCCGTTGACCCCAGGTCAAAAATCGGCTTTTTGGCTTTTGGGCTCGCTAAATATTGATTGTAGCATAAAAGTATCTATATAATCTCCGAATTAGTTTTCAATTTCTTGCAAGATTTTCCTTTAAAATTTCTGTTATCATAACCCGCGTTCAGATTTTGCACAAAGGTTACCTAAGGTAAGATTTCGTCAACTCCCTCGGAGTGGTGGTTTAAAGTAACCCATCCCCTCTCCACGATCAAATGAGCGAGCAAATCAAAAATATCATTACCAAACCTCGCCAAAATAAGTGCGCAGCATGTGCGCAAATCAAAATTATTATTCCAAATTTCAGTTGTAATTATTAAAACTGCTGCTATGTCATGCAATGTCTTGGATTGTAAGGAATTTAACATACATGAGATGCCAACTCGGATGCGGCACACAACCGACATAACCATAACCTCACATTTCTTTATCTACCGACCGTGAGCTTTCAATTTTCCAGCTTGATTTGGATAACCCAATTTATGACGTCACAAAACCCAGTTAAAGTTAACCCAAATAAAGAATCTATATCTGAACGCCCTCCTGTGATATCATATTAGTAGACTGCGCTTGCGTACGTTCGTAATGTCAATCAATAAGAAGCGGTAAATTTAAAACTGACTCAAATAACCAACTGTTCTTTAAAAATGAAACAAAACTAACCAAACGCTTTTATCATAGTATGTACCTGTAATACTCAGTTATAATATTTATCAAATTACAATAGGTGAACGGGTGTGATAATAAAAATACGTCAATTAGACAGAATCTTGTTTTTTTGTTGCAAATACGAGTCGAGAAGTTACGTGTGACCCTGAGTTTGCGTATACTCCTCAAAAGGATAAAGAAAGCCACAACGCAATTGTTACCATTCCAAAATATCCAAATCGAATACAAAATTACGTATTTGCTAACTGAAGGGTGCAGGACTGCAAGTTCACTGCAGTTCACTGCAAGTGAACACATAAACAACTATGGCCGATCCACGCATACGTACATTGAAAATCAAGACCGGCGTTGTCCGCAGAATTGCAAAAGAAAAAGTAACATACGAAAAAGAAGCAGACATTCAACGTGTACGTATTGAAAAATACAAAAACGACGGTAAGTGCGATTTAGAATTGCAAGTCAAAATTATATTTCAATGTTTTGGGTCGAAAACGAAAATAACCTAAAACTTGTTTTCTTATCTGTATTTTTCTGATTTTGTCATTTCTAAAGGCAAAGACGAATATGAAGTACGCAAACAAGAAGAAGTCCTGCAAGAGTCTTTGATGATGGTACCGGATTGTCAACGACGTCTTGCTAAAGCATTTGAAGACTTGAAATCCATTTTGGACACTGAGATTGATCTTCGTGATTCCGCAGAATTCCAATCGGCACAAGCAGCTTTGGAGGAAGCTAAGCCGCAATTACCTCAAGCTGGTGAATTACTACATATGTGTTAATATCTTAAACACCAGCCTACGAAAGTTATTCTATTATTAGTCTTTAATTAATATTTAACATTTATATTATAATTATATTACGATGGAGTTTTCAAATGGACACGCATCACAAGCAGCGGGGCCTCAAGCAGCGGGGCCTCAAGATCCAAGAATTTTTAGCGCAAATTACATAAATTATAGCAAACCTCCTCCAATTCCAGCAGCTCCGTCGCCCTCATCATCGTTTAATTTTGATCTTAGTATTCCACCGCCTACAATTTTGGATATGAAAACGGATGATGAGCTTTTCGTCGAGACATGGCTATCAAAACTTGGCAAAATCAATTTGAACTTAGATTTGGAGTCAACTACACTTGAGATTAAATCGTCAAAGCCAATGAACCCGAAGGCGAAAGGACGTCTTAGTATACACAGTGCGAAGAAAGCTTTAAAAAAATGTTTGGAAATCACAAGTCGTTTGGAGGCAACGCAGAGAATTTTGAAGGAAAATGTAGCGAAAATGTGTTCGGACGAATGGAAACGGCACACTATCGAAATTGGTGGCTTAAAAGACGAATTAACCGTCTTAATGACACAGTTCTACAATCCAGATGTACTTAAAACTCTGAAATACGACATTGCGCAAAGATCAAAGAAACGTGCCACTCAAAAACGCAAACGCCACGAAGCCAAACTACAAGTTGCCAGGAGAAAGGAAGAAAATCATGCCCAACATAAAAAGATCGACTTGTGGATGGCTTCGATGAAAGAGGAAGCCGGACTGGCAAAGGCCGAAGAAATCATGAAGAAAGACGCGGATTGTGTCCTCGCTGATGTTACGAAGAAAAAGGTAGAAACACGCAAACAACTTTCCCTTCTTGCTTCTTTGATTAAGCTTCGCACTGTAAGGGAGACAGCTGCAAAGGCCCGTGGGGAGAAGATTCCGGACGAAGACAATGCTGCATTCTCCAAAACCACTGAGACATTGGTCAAGTTATGGGAAAACTCGATGAAAACATATACGAAGGAAGAACTTGACTTGAATATTATGTTGGAGCGGAGTGCCAATGAAGATGATAAGCAAACGAAGGCGAATAAAGAAAAGGAGATCGCTTCGCAATGGGATCATGTGCTTTTCGGACCGAGTTATCCACCGGCACCACTTTTTTGGGCTTTGACTTCGGCACAACGCGATATGGAAAAGTTTATTGCTATCAGAAAAAGTTGGGACACTTTTATTACAAGTGATAAGGAATCATCATTGAAAATTCCTTTAGGGTGGGTTCTGCCGGAGGCCAATCCGACTTTGGAGTGGAGTCAATACAAACAAGTGTAATACCGTAAGAAATTTTTCTATTTTTTTGGATTTTGATTTGAGTTACTATTGAACAATTTAATGAAGGATTAAATATTGTGAGTTGCGAATTAATAATTTTTTTAAGATTTATAATAAAGCGTAATTTTAATATGATTTTACGCAGTCACGCAAATTGAATCATTTTATAGGAAAGAAACATTTAGTTCAAAATTTAATGGCTTCTGGTCAGTTCCAATATAATCCTTTTTCTTTTTTATCAAATTTCCTATTCTTTAATGTATAATTTCTTTTTGCATCTGCAGTTAATATGTCAATAATCATGAAAACATGCGATGCAATGAAGAATGATGTTGCTCCAAAAAAGAAATTAGCATTGGCACTTCCGTAGTTGATCCATAAATCATAAAATGTTGGCATTAATGCACAACTACCAACAATGCCAACACAACAAGTCAATATATATCTCGTATCTGAAATATTTATAAAAAATAATTGACGTGTCAGCCGAAGTTGATTGATGTCTAATTGTCTAATAGAGAAAATTAGTTATTTTATACTTACATTCGTAAAGATATTTGAAACAAGGCAATAGGGCAATCATAATAGCAAAGTCACCAGTGCATGGGTACGACTTGAAAGTGCACATTAAACTTATCAAAGCAAATGTTAAGAATGTGGGGTTTCGATGGTATTTGAAAGTCAGAGGTAGCGAATACAACGTAAATATGTTCAGTTGAAACACACACAGATACAAATTTCGAAAATTTTCAAACATCTCCATGAACAAGTACCAAAATACGCCGACATTTGGTTGTTGATTCGGTAGCAACAAACTGTTAAATAAATGTGACGTAATTATAAAGCGTCCCCTCAACGTTTTATTATTAAAACGTTGATGGAGTTATTTATATAACTTACATGAAGTTGAATGTTGATTCCAGAAACTTCCAACTCCCGGTTGTCGAAAAGGAATTCAAAAAGAGAACACATAACGTTGACAAGTAACAAAGCACGATAAAAAATCCTTTCAAATGTGAGTCATGTCTTTGTGTTTTACCGAGATAAAAGCACAAATACATTGGCAACACTAACGTAATTGAATACAAAGTTTGAAAAGTACTTAACGCCAATGTAATTATACTCAAACTACCAATTTCTGAAACATTTTCAATTTTAATTCTTGTTTTGTTTTGTAACAAAGGAGTACGTACACGCGCCGGTAATTACTGAGGAACAACTGTGCAGTTCGGGAATGCGCGCTGGTCGAAGTCTCATTCGAACTGAACTGACCTAAGGCAATGCCCTGTTCAGTCTGGTACAGAGACCAAGACTGCACAGTTTTTCCTCAGAGGATTTCCGGAACGTGTACGGGCGCCTTAACTTACTATAAGTAACTCCGACAAGAAACCATGCCAAAACCAAATTATTAAAAGTAGTCGTACTCATTGCAACACAATTCAAAATTGTGTAGGGATTCAGTAAAAATACCAACAGGGTACAAATCGGTGGTAGTTTCAAATCATCACTAGTCAAAATGAAACATTCACACTCTTTCACATACATATTTAGTTTAAGTTCCATTGTTTCTTTGATGTACAGCTTCAAAATGAACGCGTTTGCATATAAATAGAGTCCATACGCAGTTAGTAAATCAATTAATATGAAAATTATTGGAAGACAAGATCCGAAAGTGTTGATCAGTAAGGAACAGAATTGGAAATGGATAGGGCTTTCGTGATAATCCCCAGCGTATGGGTCAATTCCAATTGTTGCTAAGAAATGTGCTTCACGGACTAAAATATAAAATAATTAAACTTTTAATGTTTTCAGATCTCGGCCCACATTTTTTTTGTACTCAATTTGAGAAAAATTCTGGTTTACCTCTTTTCATAGAGTTCAGTGGGGTTGTTATTTCTACTCTTTGACTGATTTTCGTTTGATATGGACTGTACATTAATTTTAATCGTATGATTACACTTAATATTATAATCGTCGTGATAAATCTGTTATTTTTCAACATGATTTTTAGTTTTTCAGGAGGAATTAATTACCTTTTGATTGATTGGAAAACACGTGATTGTTTTGTATTTTTTTTTTCTAGTGTCAAATATGATCTTGTTGCCTGGATTATGTAACAATAAGTCCTTAAATACTAAATTTTATTTCAAATGCAGCCCTGACTCATAGAATATTAATAAATAGGCATGAAAACTTAAAACTGATCCGTTCAGTTACAGATACCTCAGCAGCGTTCGTTTAGTGATCGGGTCACTGTGATCTAACGTCGAAAACGTACTCGAACACTTCGCGAACACTTCAAATCACTTCAAAAGTGTTCTTCCTCAAAAGGTGGATCACTTGAGTTTTTTAGTTTTTTAATTATTTCAAAATGAAAACTAAAATTAAGTTAACATTGACTGACGATCTGGATAATAGATAGTGATATATTCATGTGGCAGCTCAACAAAATGTTATTCTCATATCTCGTTTCATATGAAAATTGAGAAAAACCAGGATTTGTTTTCACACTAGAACATTAACCGAAAAAATAGAACTAGAATCGTGCGGTTCTAGTCAAATTAGTTGGAACAGTGAGAGTGATCTAGTGATCAATTCATAGTTTCATACATTACATGCCTTTGTTTTAAGGTTATGTAATTACAGATTGTGCGTAAATTTTATGATTTGTGCCATTAAAATGCGTTTAATTGCAAGTTTAATTAAGAACCAATAATAAATATCTACTTCTTTCTACAAAATGAATTTTGTTCGCTTCTATCAAATAGGCAGAGTAAGTGCTCGAGATGCTTCGCGATGTGCTTCAAAGTCAGTTATTATTACACAACTTTGTATTTTTTGCTCTTTTAGGTGCCAGTTTCACATTGGTGTAGTAATTTAACACGTTTAACAGTTACACTTTCCCGAAATGTAACAAATATAAGAACTATATCCACAACAACATGTAAATCTTCTTCTGAAATTAGATCCGAAGCAAAATTCATCACACCCAATAACGACTCGATATTTACAAAAATGTTAAGGAAAATACCATTTATAAACGTTCATAAATATGTAAGTAACTCCAAATATACTGCAAAAGTACAATATTTATTCGTATTTTGCATTTTTTTTTTAGAGATTAAATGTATACGCGTATTTGTTGTACGAATCCGTAGCTGATCAAATCAATTATGGTGATTTTTTCGATGAATTCTCCTTACCGGATACATTTTATTCATGGTTTGTGATCACTGAACTGCATGTTTGGATGCTTATGGTTAGATCTATGGCCGAAGGCGATGACGGACGTTTTGTAAGGAATTGTATTGTACGAGCATTGTGGGAAGATGTTGGATTACGGGCAAAAAAATTAGGTGTAAGTAGCATGTAAATGTGATTCCTGCGCATGCGCTAATAGATTTGAACTATTGCGCATGCGCAGTGTATCAGAAATTGAATGTAACCTTTATTTTATATAGGCTCATAATCCATCGGGTATAAGAATACAAATTCAAGAATTAAATAATCAGTTTCAAGCAGCGTTGATAGCTTACGATGAAGGAATGCAAGGCAACGACACCGTACTTGCCGGAGCCATTTGGCGAAGGTTTTATCAGATGAACGAAGCGGATCCTGAACATCTCGACGCGTTAGTAAAATATGTTAGGAAACATACGAGATTATTAGAAAATATATCAAAGGAACAATTATTTTCTCAAAAGAAAATCAGTTGGGAGGCAATTAATAAACAGTAGGTTCTACTCTAAGATAAAAAAATTATCGAAACCAAAATGTTTAACGTATAAGTATTAATTAGAACCAGCCAATTTACTCAAATGTCGTTTTTCATGAATCGTTATTAATAATTTCGGCCATTTCAACATCATCAATAACCAAATCATCCAACATCTCCTCCAATGTAATCCTTGGCATTGTAGGATCACAATCATCGTATTCATCAACGGGAATCGTTTTGTTCGTGTCTTTGAAGATGTTAACGTTGTGTCGCATTGCCGGATCATCTTCCAAGTCATCCAAGAATTCACGATAATCGCTGAAAAGTAATAAGTACGCGAATGATTAATGAAAATGAAATATCTTTGCAACTCACTTTGTTTCCATGTTAAAAGCGGTATCCTCCTCTGCCAAATGTTTCAACTTCCATGCCCTTGTCTTCCTTGCAATTTCACGTTCAGGATAATATTTTTTAACGAGAATAACATCCGGAATTTTGTCACTATTCAACTTTTCATAGTGTGGATCATTGACGTTGCTATCGCTGATATTGTAACCCAATACAGAGTCACCAGGCTTTAATAGATGTCCCAAATGGGTTTTTGTATGAATCGTGTTGTCGTTGATGCCAAGTTCTGACGCTTTGACCAAAAAAATGTCGGCAATTACGTGTTTATTTGAAACAGCGCCTTGTCCTGGAAATGTTTTTCTATCCTTATGCATTATTATTTCAATATCCATCACAATGTATTCGACTAATTGTTTCGGATTGCATATGCTGGCGAATGGGTAACGCCAGAAAAGTGTGCTGCTTACTTCCGCAACTGAAAATTGAACGATTCTATAGGGTGTTAACTACAAAAAATATAATAATTACGTTGTCCTGATGTTGGGTCCATTAAATGGATAGCGTTGGTCACCCGGGTGACTAAACACAATGGGGAAATACCACCCAGTTGGTGTGTTACCTTCTTCGGAAGGCAAACGACGCTGTCCTTTGATATTGGGACAATTTCCACGGAATATGAAAACTTGTAGTTGTAAGTGTTGCTGTGTACATCGTGGGAAATTAACTTTTTCGAGTGTTGATATCTACAGGGAAGCACGGCGCAAACAAAGTCAACCATTTTGCGAGCATGAGCTTCGGAGACGTAAAAGAAATCGAGTCCCTCTAACAGAAAGTACAAATTTTACAAATAAGCAAAAAAAAAATGCAAGCAAATTTACCGTGAATAGGTTTAATTCCCAAAGTGTTTTCATGCGCTTTATGTTTCAAAATCAGTTGTTCCAAGTAAAAGAAAGTTTTTTTATTTTCAGCCTTCTGACGAACTTGAACCATTGCACGCCAATAATCCTGAGCCTCGGTGCGATGACACTCATCGCACATTTGATGAGCAACTGTATACTCAACAACAAAAACTTGTTGCAACACTGCACCTCCAACAACTTCGCCATGAACAGTTAATTTGACTTTGATCCTTTTCGAATGCGGTTCAGTCCACACGAATGATGCATCCACTAATTTGACTCTGTTCAAACCTTTCAACTTTTTCAAGCATAACGATAACAAATCCCTGGATTCCAATGCACATTGCACCCATTCGGTTGGCGGTTGCAAATACCTTTCACACCCGCTGCAGAAATGTAGCGTTGCTTGTTTGGGAATGCCTTCCGTGATATCGACTTGTGAACGAAGGCAACCAACACACATATTTGATGGATTTGGTTCGATTGGGATACCACATTCACAACATAGTCTAAAATGATTATTTGAATTTACTTGTTAATGTTAATTCTTTAAAAGTGTAAAAAATATATTTACATAGTTTTTGTATGGTCCCTTAGATCATTTTCATGGATGTATTCCATGATTTTTGATGGAAAAAATGAAATTTGAAACTCGATTTGAACTTGAAGCACGTTTTCAATAAACGAGTGTTATTTTATTAGGTTATGTTGAAGAAGACATCTGACAGGTGACATGCGTGACAGATGGAGATGACCACGTGTCAAGTCACGTGATTAGATTTTCTTTTGTTTTTAAGCGCCAAATTTAAATCTGGAAAGGAAAACAAGAAATAAATCGTTATTTATCTTATACATTTTTAGACATATGACAAATAGAAAGATAATTACCCGGTATTTGTGTAAAAAACTTGAAATATTTGTCTTGTCTACTTGTAAACGAAACTTGTAACGATGTAACTTGTTAGAATATTAACCTCACTTTGTCCACATGTGTAAATAAATTTTCCAACGTGTTACTTCTTTCCCCTTTCAATTCTTTTCCCACTATCAATTAATATAAATATGGATACGTGTTTTATACCTACAAAAGGCTCTCTGATTCGAAAAAAGGTCGTGAATGAGAATGAGTACGCAGTGACAGTGTTTGAAGATTACAAACCAAAATCTAAAGTTAACTCAAGAAACGAGGACTCTAATGAACCTGAACAAGAGAATAATCAAGAAGATCATAAAGAAGCACCAGAAATAAATATTAAGAGGGCCAAACAAGAGATTATCAGATTTGGAATGACTGGTTTTGATTCTGCGACCCAGGAAGAAGCGAAACTAAAATTAGCAGTCAGACTGGGTAATTATTAATAGTTTACAAATATTTCTTAATTAATCACAGTACAACACGAATTTGTTAGGTGCTAAACCACCGAAGAACAAAAACAAGAACTACAAGCAGCTGTTGGAAGAGAAAAAGAAAGAAAAGTTGGTCAAGCAAGAGGACCTCAAGTTCCAGCAATTGGGGAAGAATAATGCTGGAAGAGCCACTGCAAAAGGAAAATCTTTCGATAAAAAACGCAAGTTGAAGAATGATATTTTAGATGTTTATGGTTCCGTTAGCGCAAAAGACTTAAAAAGTGTTCAGAAGCGTAGAAATATGGGAAAAATTAGAAAAAGATGAATTTTTTGTATTAAAAACAAAATTAAACTTTGTTCATTTCTTTGTATGACCTTAAAGTTGACCTTGAATTAATTTAGGTTTGTTCCAACACACTTGCGACCTCTGTCATCAACACCTTTGGGCTGTTTCTGTTAACAGGTTAGGGCATTCAATATTTATTATTACAGAAGCTTTATTTAGCAATATTACGATACGATTTCCATTCCCAGTCTCGACTGGGATGAAATTTTATCGTCTGGACGTTAAATCTGAACGCCTGTGACGTTTCAACCAGCGTGTTCGTCCTCGATATCGGAACGACCTGGACGACGCCCGGGCGCTAAATCGGAACGACCCCCAGCTGATATGCTGATATACAAATTCTACATTGGTCGAATCGAACGGTTGAAGTCTAAGCATCAAATCCCTTAATTTATGCAATATTCCATGTTTAACATTTTCACCACTTAATTCTGGAGCAAGTTTGAGGTTTTCGATTGTAGATTCGATTGAAGATTGTAAATTCGGTGGGTAAAATTTAACTGCGCAGGCTTGCTCTTCATGCACCACTTGCCGCGTGGTGAATTTTGAGTGGGCACTATTACGCTACTCTGACGGTATCCGAACGCAATTGACTTCACTGCTTTGGCCAGATCCGAACGGCTTCGGAGCTTTTGGAATCAAAAGTGTTACTCGAGTTTCTAAACCGAACTCACCTTCGGATGTTTGGTATGGCGTTTTGGACGCCATCACGCTTTCTATTTGGCACTTTAAAATGGTGGTTGAATTTCGCGTCAATGTGGATTAAAACTATCAAATATTGTCAAAGTGCTACCGTAAATTAATTATCATTATAGTTTGTTTCATGAGTCGTTAATTATTATAAAAATAATTAATTATAGGTAAGTGTCAAGCGCATATGAAAAGATAAAAGAACATCCTTAAATGAGAACACACATGTTTCATGTTCTATTTTCATAATTTTCTGTGTTTTGTTTTTAGTTCGGAGAATCAACTGAAAATGATGCCCTTAAGTGGCTCGCAATCAATGCATAATTCGAATCAAATGCAGAGTAATCAATCAGGATCAACAAACAGCCTGACTCCCACTGGAGGTTCCAATAAATCAAGTAACCTCGTAAGTTCTTACACGTTTTACTTAAGATTTCAAAAAATAAGCACTAAGCTTTGATTTTCATTAGAAACCCAATTACACACTCAAATTTACGTTGGCTGGTCATACAAAAGCAGTGTCCTCAGTTAAGTTTAGTCCAAATGGTGAATGGCTTGCGAGTTCATGTAAGTTTAGCCTCGATTTTCTTGATACAAACAGACTTTGATGTTTGAATGTTACAGCTGCTGATAAATTAATAAAAATCTGGGGCGCGTATGAAGGTAAATTTGAAAAAACAATTGCAGGACACAAATTGGGAATAAGTGATGTTGCATGGTCCAGTGATAGCAGATTATTAGGTTTGTTCTTACTTATTAAATACTTAAAAAAACAATTTATTGTAATAATGGGAATTGTAGTATCAGCAAGCGATGATAAAACTCTTAAAATTTGGGAATTGAGTTCAGCAAAATGTTTGAAAACATTAAAAGGTCATAGCAATTACGTGTTTTGCTGCAATTTTAATCCTCAATCAAATCTCATTGTGTCTGGTTCATTTGATGAATCTGTGAGGATTTGGGATGTAAGGACTGGGAAATGTTTGAAGACATTACCTGCGCACTCGGATCCCGTGAGTGCTGTACACTTTAATCGCGATGGTTCATTGATTGTCAGCAGTAGTTACGATGGTTTATGGTAAGCAACAAAATTTTTTTTTGGTTTCAATATAAAAGCTTTCGATTTTTAACTTTATAATTAATTCTTTTTATTAGTCGAATCTGGGACACGGCTTCCGGTCAATGTTTAAAGACCCTCATCGATGATGACAATCCTCCAGTATCGTTCGTTAAATTTTCGCCGAATGGCAAATACATTTTGGCAGCAACCTTGGATAACACCCTTAAATTATGGGATTACTCAAAAGGCAAATGTCTAAAGACTTATTCAGGTCATAAGAACGAAAAATATTGCATTTTCGCTAATTTTTCCGTGACTGGCGGCAAATGGATCGTCAGTGGATCGGAAGACAATATGGTTTACATTTGGAATTTGCAGACGAAAGAAATTGTTCAAAAATTACAAGGACACACAGGTATTATCTATTAAAAATTAAAATATTAATTGTTAGTGTATAAATGAGAAAGCAATTTAATGAATGTGTTTTTTTTTTGTCTCTCAGATGTTGTTTTGTGTACAACTTGTCATCCAACTGAAAATATAATCGCGTCAGCAGCACTAGAAAACGACAAAACCATTAAGTTGTGGAAGAGCGACACATAAAACAGTATAACACATTAAAACGCTACTTTGTGTAGGTACTGTTTTTGCGTTACGTCTTAACTTTAAAACAAAATAATTTGGTATATGCATTTTATATTGAAACTAAATGATGATGCATTCTAAACACAAAACATAAATTGTTTCCTCTCAAATCATGATTAATGTTAAATGACAATGTCATTTCTTTGTGACAAAATAATTGCAGTCTTTTGCAAATAAATAAATTTATAATATTTCTATTTTTACAACTTTTATACACACCTGCTTGAAGTAAAATGACTGATCCTACAAAGAGAAAAATGAAAATGCCAGCGTGGCATTTGCCATATTTAGAAAAACATAATATTTACAAATTGTTTTATGAAATTGCAAGAGAATTGGTGGTGCATCAACCTGACGATCATGTCTTTTTTATTAAATATTTACTCAGCACCGCTGTAAAGAGTATACACATACCGCACGTGATATTGTTGGCTTCACCGCACGTTAATTTGATGGAAGTGGCGCGGAATATAAGTAATCAAACGAAACTGTTTTTGATTTCCGGGGAAATAATTGAGGGCTTGTTGAAATTGAATGATAGGGCTACAGCCAAACCGTCCGATATTATCATGGGGATACAATCAGTGATTAATACGAATTCTACTGAGATTATGGAAAATGGATGGATATTAGTAGGTAGGAACCTCCAGATTTGCTTTTTCATTACATTTCTCTACTTCTCGTAGAGATAGATGAGCGATGGAAAGTTTCCATTTCGGACATTAGGGTCTGGGTCCTCCCCTTTCTACGGCAGAGGCGTCTCCAGCATTTCTATCCATTCTATCCAGTTATCTGTACACGCAAGTACTACACAAGATTTTGAAATTGATTATTTGTTTGTAGATTGTATAAAAACGAAACAAGAAGCACAAAACTTATTAGACGTCGGAATCCTTCCTACTCACGTTTTATATTTAATCTCTCCGTATAGTCCGAAATTAACCGATTTGCTGTATTGCGATGTGTCGACAAATTGGCCAATTTTCCGTAGAAACATGATTGGAATCTTGGAAGTATTTCAAAAGAAACTTATCGAAGTTTTCATTCATGATACATTCATGCAAGGACTCGTAACTGACTGTATCGAGTTAATAACATTCGAAAATATTGAAAAAGGACCTAAACAACCGCGAGTCTTGATACTAGGACCTCGAGGATGTGGGAGGAAGACTCAGGCGGAGTTGCTAGCGACAAAACTGAATATAATTCATAGTAATTTTTTGTTTCAATTTCTTTTATTAGATCGTTTATCATTTTTCCTACGGTCACTATGTAATGGCACACTTTTGGCATAGGTTAGTTGGTTAGAAAGTTGACATTTGCGAAAGTTGACATTTGCTCACAGCACAGCCGACCCAAATTCTAGTCATAATCAAGCAAAAGTAATGTGGAAACTAACTAACTAACTAACTATATGGTAACATAACAAAAGAAACTGTGCGGAAAAGAGCAAACTTGTCACTTTCCCGCACAGTTTCTTATCAAATATGCCATGAAAAGTGTCTGAGTTCGCCAGTGTCATGGCACTTTGTGTAAAAATAAAAAAGAAACTGTGCGGGAAAGTGACAAGTTGTTCTTTCCCGCACAGTTTCTTATCAAATATGCCATGACAAGTGTCTGAGTGCGCTAGTGTCATGGCACTTTGTGTAAAAATAAAAAATAAATAAAAAAGAAACTGTGCGGGAAAGTGACAAGTTGCTCTTTCCCGCACAGTTTCTTATCAAATATGCCATGACAAGTGTCTGAGTGCGTCAGTGTCATGCCACTTTGTGTAAAAATCGTTTTATAAACATTTAATTAAAGTTCCGATGTAAAAAAGTGGCCGAAGGAAAAGAGGTGTACTAATAGAACGATTGGAAAACATTCACTTTCACACGCGTGCTCGTGTGAAATTGAATACTTTCCACCCTTGTTAGGTAAACTACTCTAACTACTATTAATTTCGTTTTGAATTTCTTCAGTTGATTTCGAATATTTACTGTGTCAAGAATGGATATCAGACTCAGAATTAGGCAAGAAGCTACGTGGATGTGGTGAGAAAGCCTGCTTCAACTCGATGCTTTTGACACAAATACTGAACAAACGTCTACTCGATGTTGAATGTTTGAAAAACGGTTGGGTTCTGACTGGATTTCCATTCAACTTAAAGGATTTTAAACACATTGATTTCTTGGAAACGCCTCCAAATCGTATCATATTTCTTGAGTGCGATTTGAATATTTGTTTAGAACGTCTATTGACAAGGAAAGTTAATGTCTATACCGGATCAGTGACGAAGCTACCGGTTGATCCTGAAACTCTTACGGCTAAACGATTGGAATACCATCCGAAAGATAAAACTGATCTGATTAATGTCGAAGTAATTTGATGATCCCCATTTGATTTAGTTTGCTTTAAAGTTGGTAGACTTATAGTCGAAACCGGAAGCAGAGGTGTAACTAACCTATATGGTGGTGAATGTCCGGCCTCAGTTACGCCTCTGGCCGTCACTAGTAATTAATTAATGATTTTGTAAACTTCCAGTTGCAATATTACTGTACCCAATACGGTGCACTTAGGAAATATGCCGGTGGGACTGCTGTTACTATTAATGCCGATCAACCGGAACGCTGGGTGAACGAGAATATTATGGCTGCGGTCATCCGGGATCTACCCATTACGTCGCCGAGAGATCCTTACGAAGATGGACCTCTTAGTAATACTGATATGATGTTTGCTATGCCCTATAAATTTTTCTTACACGATTGAAATTGTTCAATTCATTAATTAATTTCATCATAATATAATAATAAATTATTTTCTATGGTTGCTCTGTGAGACTTCTGAATTATAAAGGTACAAGAATTTTAATGAAACCACTTTTTTGAAAATCGAAAGTTTATCAAGGATGATCAAATAAGTAAACGAAGATGTGTGGATGTAGATATATTCGAAGTAGGAGTACGAAGTCCCAATGAATTAAATAATGCTTATCCCTCCAGTTCAGGCAGAAAACAGAGGATATTGTGTCTCGCACAGCTGAAGACCAGGGTTAAACTCAATTTTCAACTTTTCGCAGTATACCTACCAACAGCGAAGTCCAAATTATGATGGCTGCACTGAACAGTCACACAGAACAATTAAATGAAAAAGTGAAGAGTTTCAAGAACGCGAGACCGGATGGGCCTTGTTTGCTGTTTCGCATCTTGAAATGAACATTAATAAGTACCTATCGACTACTTCGAGGAGGCAACTACATCTAGCTTCCTACCGACATCGAACGAAAACATACGACTGTACCTATAAGTTCACGGTGGGCGCAAGCGAAGGGGCCCTTTGATTGAACGGGGCCTTGGGCTGCAGCCCATAAAGACCATGCCTAAAATCCGCCTCTGAGTTCAGGTGTCGATTTATTAACGCAGAGCGTGAGTTACAACTAGTTTCGCACAATTTTGGCATGCCTTATGATGCCATAATTGTGCGAAACTAGTTGTAACTCACGTTTTACGTTAATAAATCGACACCTCAAGCATTATTTAATTAATTCATTGGGAATTCATATTCCTACTTCGAATATCAATGATGAGATATGATGCATCTCAGGCGTCTTGTGGAAATTTCGAATGTCTCTTGCTCTTGATCTGCCTGCTCTTGGAACAAAATACAACAAAAACATTTGCACAAAGTCAAAAAGTACATAATATTAGGAATCTAACAAGTATATATTATTATAATGTGCTTTTCTTTTTTTTTACAAACAATAATGCACTATACACGTGTTTATGATATTTACAAGAATACATTTATTGCCTGTGACTAGATTCTTTTATACTAGTCTCGCAACACCCCCCTGCCCCCTTGTTATATTTGACTCTCATTAATTTACGGCATATATTTACAAGTACAAGCACAATATACTTTTTGTTTTTGTAAATTTTAAATTTCAAAATTTCAAATAATTTTATTTTTTCCATCAAATAACAACTATAAAGATATTATTCTTAATCAATTTTTTATATCCTGTATACATATATCTTTTAATTTAAATTTATTTATTACTATATAATTTTAGGTTTACTTTTTATTTTTTATCTCATTGCATAATTTCACTACTTTATCTTTATAGTATATTTTTGCTTTATTATCTTCATTTTGAATTATTTTATGTATTTGCATACGTATAAATGTTTCAATTGAGTATTCTAATATGACGTCACAAACGTCAACATATTTTCATCATGGAGGATAACATTACGCTGGCCCTACTGAGATCTGCAGTACGATAATGTAGTATTCTAGAATCACCAATAATGTGTTTATCCAGCCTTGTTATGTTTTCCTCCTGATCATGATCAGGCGAAATTTGGAGGGAAAGGTTGCAAATCTACCCGAAATCTCATTTGTTCGAAAACTCATTTAGCCGACGTCGTCACAATTCGTAAACATTCGGATGCAAGGGAATAACCCTCAAGGATAAAACTACGACTGTGTCCTTGAGATGCGCAATGAGAGTCCGATTGTGCACGAAGTATTACGAGATGTTACTATGTCAGCTAAATGAGCTTTCGGACGAATGTTCCCATTTGGAGGTTATTAGAACACTCAATTTGAAGTGTGAAGTGTTGTTTACATTTCTGGCAATTTGTTTAAAATTGCTTTTTATTCCTAAACCTTATATCTTTCTTATCAATTTCATTTTTATATTTTCAGCCCGTTCATTAGATTCGGGTTCTGGATATTTTCACATTTTCAAAATTAAGTCACTTATTCATTTTCCATCTTCTAAGTTTACGTTTCAGTAATATTAATTAAATTTTTTAATGGAACGTAATTAATATTTTTATTTTTAGGGTATGGCGAGACTCTGGCGGTAGGTACTTTGAATAATAAAGAGTAAAGGGTAAAAAATGAATACTTACTAAAGTCAAAAGTGTTTGGGATGATATAATACTTAATTTGGCACAAAATTTGGCAATTAAACATTCTTGGTTGATATATACGCAAAAGCATTTGGGTTCTCTGTCTTAAACAGGCTTACTATTTTTTGTATTTATACAAGAATTTTACTTTTTTTTACTAGGTTAAAGGCATTTATGAAAATTGATCGGATCACCGTTAATGGATCACTTGGAGTCACGTAACCAACGCCAACAGACTCGTTCACTAAGGATCACTGAAGTTTTCGCATGATTCTAGTTCGATTTTATTCGTAAATGTTCTAATGAAAACAAATCTTCATCTTTTTCTCAATTTTCATAGGAGTATAGCATTTTTTCTACACCTATTTAGTTATTTGGTCATTATTAGCATTTTTTTCAGTGATTAATGGTACCTATAACTCACTACCGTGAGTTTTGGAGTTTCAGAAATCACTGCAATTAAATAACATTGATCGCGTATTAAAGTTCAACAAGTTTTAATAAATCTGAAGTGACCGATCCAACTTATCAATATGATCTAAAATCTTGAAAGAATCCGAAGAATTCCGAGCATAGCTCGATCTGAATCGCCCGCCATATTGTTTCACTTGTCAGTTATAGTGCTCGTTCGTTGCTTCATCGAGAAATCACAATTTGTATATTGTGTTAAAAATAGTGCAAGGTGTAGGAAAAAGCATAGTATTATATTCGCGATTATAGCCATTGCTCACTCAGATGAATTGCGCCACTCGCCTTGCGGCTCCTGGGCTCAAACATCATCTTCGTGAACAATAGCTGTCATAATCGCTCATATAATAATAATATACTATTGTTGGGCTAATGAGCACATGAATATCATACCTTATTTCATAATTGAAATGATATGAAATAATTAAACCTAACCAAAAACCTCGAGTGATCCGTAAGTGAACTGATCACTGTTCGAATACGTTTTGGAACTTACCTAGATCACTATCCGATCACTAACCTATCACTGATCGGATCAGATGATCGGATCAGTTTTCGTAAATGCCTTAATTTTCCTACAGATATGAAACATATTATCAGAATATACACTTTCTTCGCTTTTTACATTTTTGGTAGTGGTACAGTTGAATTATTTAGGTCTAATCACGTCAAGTCATATTGTGTAATATCATTTTGAGCAACAATAGGTATGTGTATGCTGCTTTGATACGCTCTGCTGTTGGGATTTGAATGTTGGATAAGTTGTTGATGCTGTATGAGCTGTTGCTCCCGATTCTGTTTGTACTGCTGGTACTCACGAGCTTGTTGATATTGCAACTGCTGTTGATAGATCTGTTGTTGTATGAGATCACCATTGCTGAGTCGACTGCTCTTGTACATCTTCGGACTGTATGGAGTATCTTGAGCTACTTGATAAGACGGAATGTGTTTCGGTGAGGAAGTGGCCTGCGTGTATGATTTCACAGGACTGGATCCAAGAAGAGCAGCCTGTTGGCTATACTGGCGGCCGTAGAGTGAACTCAATGCTTGGTATTGCATTGCTGAAGAGTATTGCGCTACTGGATGTTGTTGCTGTTGCTGTTGCTGTTGATGATGCATTGCTGGTTGTTGGGGTACCGATTGTTGATAGATTGGTGTTGTGTATGCTTGACGATATGGTGTGACGCCGTATGATTGATGTACGATGGATTGATTGAAGGCGCGTTGTTGGGAGGAGGCCTCCAGCGACGACTTACTGCCGGCAGGACGACGTTTTGGGGTTACAGGCAGCGATCGGGAGCCGGCGCTTGCAGTTTCCCAGTCTTTCAATAATGTTGTCAGACGTTCCTTTTCGATGGCCTTCTCATTCTCGCTGCTTGAATCGTAATCCGGACCCTGGTAGTATTAAATTTGCCATTTATTATTCCTTAGCAACAAATGCTTCAAAAAGGATCAGCGACTTGCGGATGAATTCACAGACATAAAAGCATAGACTACGCCATTAAATTTGTGCATTCATTAGCATGTATTTGAATAATTTTCTCAATTTCTCATATACCGAATGTTTCAGAATTCTGAAATTTATATACGGGATGTTCCAAAACATTCTCAACTGCAAAATATAGCAAGCTAAACGAGCACCAAGTACAAAATTAAGCTTTAGAACATTAAAGCTCGTGACTCATGATCTTAATCTGCACGTCACGCGAATAATTATGGAACTTTTCTGTTGCTAAAAGCAAAAGCGCAATAAGACTTAAAATTAGTTCGCAGTTGCATTGCATGCAAAATGACTAGATTTACTTATAGCAGCAGTATTTTTAATTAAGGTGTTTAAACTTAAATTAAGAGAAGCAACAAAGAAACAAATACTTACACTTTCAATTTTTTCGTCCAGCATTTTGAAGAAATTGTTTTGACTCGCCGATAGTTCCCTGGAAAATAGTTTTTTAAATTTGTTTGCGCTATTTTTTGTGTGTGGCTTGACTTACGAATGAGCAATTAACGGTCCTCCGTATGGTTTCACTTTGATCGTCTTCTTCTCCGTTTCTTCCAATGTTTCCTCGGTTATTTCTGCGTGCTCTACCTCTCCTTCTTCTACGTTTTCGGCTTTTTCCGGTGTCACTGAAACATGATAGAAAACAATGAATTTTAATAAGCTCTGTCGACATCATTCTCTTTTAGAGAATGAAGTGAAGACAAATAACAGACACGCTTTAATGCTTTGTTAAAATTCTGGAAATGTCGCAAACAGACGTGCATAAACATTTGAAACAACTTCAACACAATCATACTTGTCGAATTTGCATAAAATGAAGGAATAACGATTTTTCTTAAAAAACTCTTTTCATTTATTAGCCGCATCTTTTTGGTCTGACGTTTTATAATAAAAAGTTGCTTTTTCGCAGTAAAACACATTCGAACATTAATTGTAGAATAGGATTAATAACGACTCTTCGGACAAATTTATTTGTCCGAATTTAAATTTGTCCGAAGAGTCGTTATTAATCCTATTATTCATCACACGGACGTCAGTCATTTACCTCGATTAATTGTAGAGTGAATATTTGCTGAATAGGAAATCGTTGATTTTCAATTAATAATTAATCCTAGGTAAGCAGGGCCGGATTTAGTATTAGTGTCGCCCTAGGTCTTAAACATTCGTGTCTCCCCCCGCGGAAATCTGCCGCCCCTCTAAAAGTGCCAGCCTAGGCCCGGGCCTAGTTGGCCTAAGCCAAAATCCGGCACTGTGAGTAAGGGGTAGAAGAGTACGAGCGTATGTGTGAGTGAGTGTGAGCTATGAGGCATTTGTTTAGTAGGTTCAGTAACCAAATGGAAATGAGAATACGGAAAAGCCAGAACAGAAAAGGGAATGCTTGTCTTTTCATGTTGTCTATATATTCATGCTCTAATTTGTATCTACAAGTTGGAATTTAATTACACGTTTCTAGATATTATCCCTGAACTTTGAAACAACTTTATACTATAATAACTATCAGGTCACAACAGGTAGGTGCGTCTATTATTTTTGTTTGAAATAATAAAGAAAATATACTTAGGTATAAGAAAAACACATAAAGCACTTGAAAATTTATAGGCGCGATGACGTTAACGAATAATTTAATTTGTAATAAATCGTCAGGCCTATATATTATTTGCTGTAGAATAAAATATTCATAAAAAATAATAATTATTATAATAGTCAGGGGCTAGCCAGGAATTTTTAGAGGAATGTTGAAAATTTTATTAGAAAAATTGAAAGTTTTAAGAATATTAATGGGTAAGGCGCAAAACCAGAAGATGTCTTATGAAAAAATAAATGTAACTTTTTGCGTTTTATAAAAATTGTAATACAGTAATTAAAAATCGGTGCGTTAAATTCGCATCGCACAACTTTCCGATCATATACACTAGGATTTCATAGAAATCGTCGACCGTAGAACTCTGACTCATTTGAAATTTTGAAAAATTAATATCTAATAAACTATGCCTCCTACGAAAAAATGTTATAGGAATTCAAATGTAGAGAATTGAAAGCGTTACAAAAAGATATTTTTTGTTTTCAATTAGGAGCAATATTTATCCAGTTTCATGCAAATTTATGTTTTGACATTCAAATAAAGTGCCCTTCTTGAGGGGCCGATTGTATTTATTTCTACACCAGGTTAAGGGGGATGGACAACTGCACAGGTAGAAAATTTCATACCGATATGTTGTTTGCTTCAGCCGCAATTTTGTTCACACACACACACACACACACACACACACACACACACACCATGGCAAAATATTAGGAAATGTACCTAAATCTCGTTCTACGATTGCTTCATAAATCTATGAAAGCATCGTGTTTCGAGTGAGTCCTGTCCTGCTTTAACTCGCATGTTCGATAACCAATTACAACATGAACTAATTTAATATTCTTAATTAAAATTAAAGTACGCGAGGTAACAGGTGTTTAAAAGATTTAAAATAGTATATTTAAAAAGTAAATTTGATAGAAAATAAATCTCTACGGTTTCGTAGAGACTTTCCGAAAAATCGGAAAGTTTTTCGTTTGTTCGTTTCTTGTTTCTTGTTACAATTTCATTTTTTATTTATCAGAGTAAATTGATTTTAAATATTTGAGATTTGAAATACTTTGTGAAAATCAAAATGTTTCAAATTTGTGTTTTCATTTTAGTTAGAAACATACTCGTATAAGTTGTGCGTAATCGATTCGAAATATTTTGTATCGAAAATGTAATGTAAAAACTTTTCGATGTAAAAGTTTCACTAAAATATGTAAATATTTGGAAATTTAACCAATTTATCATATAAAAATGTTCGAATGAATACTTTACGAACTGTTGATTCGAATCTTTCAAACATGAACCATTCGTATTTTTATAAAGTTTTGATTAACAATTATGTTGAAAGATGTTTTAAATGGAGTTTAATGGAATTAAATCAAATTTTAGTATTTGAGTTGCGCACTTTGACGAAAACGTGAAAAGTAACCAAACGTCAAAAAACTAAATTCCTATTTTTAACTAATAAAATAAAAATTTCACAAATTAAACGAAACGAAAAAATTATCAAAAACAAAAGAAGAAATCAAATTCATGGGATCATAGACATTACTATGTTCGTTATGTTCAGCCAGGACGGAAAGAAATGGACGATTACTCGGGAGATTACTCCGCTCGACTACTTCTCGCTACGTAACCTTCGCCCTCATGGTTACGTTTTGTTGTGCATTTGTGCAATTATAATAAAGTTAAATGACATTGAAATTAAAGTCGATTAAATATTTATTTTATAATGGTAGGTACCTAATTGTAATTGAAAACTTGTTAACTATTACCACCTGGAAGTGTTTACCTTTCACATCGTTTAAAGTTTAGCTCTAAAACTTTAGAGTTTACAGTGTAAATTTAGGTTATTTGTGTTTATATTCCTGAACCTGAATAAATACGCGTTTCTTCTTTCTATATTTTCAGGGTTCATCTGTAATATGATAAATTGATAAATGAAAAATTATTGCTTTTTACATTGAATATTAATATTTGTCCTTATTAAAGTTTTATGTAATATGTCATATCATATTCTTCGTTACTTTGATATCGTTAGAACATATACACAAATATAAGCTTTCACATGAATGATTAATGCGATGATCCGGATCCGACGGTAGGTAAAAAGTAAGGTTATAATGCAATGATATTATGAATGATAAATAGTTTTTATCATGCAATCATTAAATAATCGAATAGTCTTTAAGCAATTACAGAACAACAAAAACACGTTTTTCTACACCTATTTAGTTATATGGTCATTAGTAGCATTGTTTGAATGATTCATGGTACCAATTATTCACTACCGTGAATAATGGATTTTTCATTATTCAACGATCGTGAATAATGGATTTTAAAAATTACTGCAATTAAATACATTGATCGCGTATCAAAGTTCAACAAG
>JARJEB010004175.1:0-14962 GCA_030264535.1 Liometoxenus newtonarum
TGGCCATTACTCACTCAGATGAATTTGCGCCACTCGCCTAGCGGCTCGTGGGCTCAAACATCATTTTCGTAAGTAATGGCTATCATAATCGCTCATATAATAATATACTATTTCTTCTCGATTTAGCGAGAAGAAAGTTCACTTTTGAATCTCTAGAAAAAAATTAATTTATTTTTTGTTGCTATAGCAATAGTTCATTTTCCTCTCGATCAAAATTGTCAAAGGTCTCGCCATAGATGGTCTGACATTAAGAGGTTAAGTTTATAATTATTTGTTTATTGTGGCAGCATTTTCTTCAGACGTATCCTTACATGTTTATGATAATGTTCATAAAATGTTAATTCAGATGAGGACAGACTTTCATGTAACACCATCACTAACAATCTGCACGTATCGTTCTCATGACTTTGCCGAATAATTTTTCGGTTGCTCGTACTGCTTTCTAGTTAAAGTTTTGCTCGAAGTTAAATGATATAAACAAAAATATAATAAAAATTTAAAAACGAACGATAGCTCTCCTGCAAGTATTTGTAAACTGTAAAAACTAAGAACAAGACGTTCACTCCTCCACACGCTATCTGTTTTTACCCCTATTACCGAACTTGTAAGGACCACTCAGTGTAAGGCCTGTGAAATACCAGACAGTTTTTCTAATTCAAACAAATTGCATCAGTTATAAATTTCAATATTATTTTTAACCTTTCGGAAGATTTGATAATTTACTTCGGCAAATTGATTAAATCAACAATGGCAATGATTATAGGGTTGCATAATCCAGATGTACCGAAAATTCCTTCCAACTTTATTTTCATTTCTGTATTGCATTTTGGTTTTTGACTAACTGAAGTAGACAAATAATAGTCGTGTGCAAGTCAGGATGAAAGGGATCTCCATGTTTTGGATATTTTCAATTACTGGCAAATGCAGCCGCCGGATGGAAATGGTCCTTTCATCCCTTGTTACATTACACATTATACTATATTTCACACCAACCAACAATATTGGACTGTTGCCATTATTGGGTATTCAGTTTTTGTCTTCTGTCGCAAATGACAGTGACATCAAATGACAGCGTTTTGGATATCTCTTATCCATTGTATTGCAACGTTTGTCTCCAACATCTCACTTAGCCGCGCTCCCTTTATCAAATATGCTGACAATGACGGATTGATTCGAATTTAGAAAAAAACTTGGCATTCGTAGGTAGTATGGGACTTATAGGCCTATCGCACTCGAGTCTTCGCTCTGTGCCAGCTCTGTGGACGACCCATAATGGGACACATGCAAATCGCAGCTATACGCGCGGTCTAGCCTTATTCTTAATCTGTGGTTACGACGTAATGCAATAGTTAGCTGTATCTAGCAGGTGGAAAGTAACTTCTTTCCAAGCAGTTGGAAAAGACGTACTTCCCAACTTTTTAAAAGTTAGAAAGTTAAACATTACTAATTGATTGTGAATAAAAATTATGACTTGATTACGCATGATAATGAAACATGCCAATTATAATATGACTTCTCTGCGTAAAGTCCTTGATACAAATTTTTGTGTTACATTCAGTTGCCTTGCTGAACGTCTAATACTGATTCTTGGACTATCCGAAACAAAGTCAACAATTCGAATTTCGTCGTGGTCGTTGTATAAATTTAGTCCTCCTGCTTCCTTTCGAAAAATCGGATTGGATCAGTTTCCTGCAAACATTGAAATTTTCTATTTTACTTAAATTATTCATCTTATTTTATGCAATGAAATCTCTTATTATTGTTGTGTCTTGTGTCAATACGGAATTGAATGTTATATTGCATGGATTTTGATTATTGTCAGATTGTTAAGCGAAGCAACGTTGATTTTTTCCTCACAGTCGCGTGGTACTCGCAAATTCTTGATTGTATTTAAAAGTTGAATTTCTATTAAACGAAGCTAAAGTTGAAAAAAAATGTTATTTTATAATTTTGCGTTAGAACTTCAGGCAGAATCCGTAATTTCTCTCTGGACCATGAATTATAACTCACCCTGTATATATACAGTGCCCATTCAAAGTTTTCGAACTTAAGTTCATTGCACTTCCTCTTACACCGGAAATCGGTAGCAATGTTGCATTTTAAATGGAACACCCCGTTTTTTTTTTTGTTAGAGTTCTTCGGATACTATTTAATTTCTTTCATTTCTTGTTCATGTTGCAAGCAACTTTATATTATCGCGATGCCTGTTAGAATCAAAATGAGAATTTACAGGTTGGTTAAGCGCAGTTTACTGTGGTGTTTCTCTCGGTGAGGCCCCACTTGATCTATTTAACAATGAAATTCACTAAAATCTTGCATTATTTTTACTTTCTGGCCACATACCGAAGGTATGTAGGTATAAGAAAGTAAGGTGATCATGAAAAAATTAAAGTCTTATTTTTCCCTGATTCGTGTGTGTGTGCAGTATCTGGGCAGCTATTCCTCCCAGTTGCACCTGGAGTAAAAATAAACAAAATCGGCAGGTAAAGATCACACCTGTACTTGTAGGCCAAAACGTCCAATTCGCTAAAATATCTTATTTAATCTCCGAATTAGTTTTCAATTTCTTGCAAGATTTGACATTAGCATTTCTTCTAGGGCTAATGGATTCGTAGATATGTACTACCATTTCAACAATCCCATAACAATCACCAGCATAAGATTAGAATTGAACAATGATTCTTGGGCTCACTAAAGCAAGCTGACACTTGAAATTGACAATATAATCTTCATCGGAAGGTTATCGTTATATAAATAGTGAAACTGACGTTAACCGTCATCGAAATTAAAATAATCGGTACGGGTTGGCACGGCACAATTTTTCTATCTACGAAGTCGTATTGGATATGGCCGGAAAGTTGTGCGGTGCAAATCCGGATCGATTTTTTTATTTAATTTTTATATCTATGAACAGTCGCACCCAACCCAAATGTATCAATTATTTAAAATCACTCTATACCTGACATTCTGAATTGACATTTGAAATTCTATTTGAAAGTTAGTTATAAATGCTCACTTGAATAAATCAGTACAGGTCGCGCCGCAAAACTTTCCTAGCGTGAACTAAACTTCGTCAATTTTGATCATAAAGTAGAAATTGTACAGAACTGAAGCGATATCAAACTCATCCTAACGTAGTTATTATTTCACGGTTGGAAATATTTGAACGGTATGCTACCCTTAGGGATTTTTGGATAAGGAATGTTCACTGAGTATTTATAATAATATTGAATTTCTTTTCAAATATGAGAAGCAAAGAAATATGGTTATCGGTTATGTATATGTATTTGTTGAGGTTATGTTCTGTTAGTAATTTCCTAATGCAGAATTTTCAGATACTTATAATTTTTATCTATGGAAATTTGTCGCGAAAATATAAAATATTCCAGAATAGGCACAACTATCTTGAAACATGTTTCCCATAGCAATATATGTATTCATACGGTTGAAAATGTTTATAATTGCTACTTCACGTATGAGTGCCAGTGGTCCAAACTACTTTTTCATGTCTGTATACTCATTAGGTAAATATGTAGTATAAATTTCAATTCATGTTCGGTATTGTGAATGATTGCGTCCTGGTCCTGGCTATTCATGAAACCGCTAACATTGAATATAATTTGCACTTTGCTTATTCATTTAGAAATTTAGTTAATTAATTATATGTTCCTTTCCCTCTTTCCTACTATTTCCTTATCGTGCTTGTACGGTATGTTATATAATGTAATTACAACCGTTATGTTTTTTTCATGATCCTCTTGTGGTTGAGTGAATGCGGAACATTAGTCAAGTTTTAAGTATTTACATAGCGAATATTCTGTTCTTTCAGGTAATATCCGAATATTGCAAGAGGCGGGAGCAGAGCAGACCGTTTTCGCACATTTGCATGGACCTGCATCAGGAGGCAATGGCGGCACTGGAATTGGCCTTAGATACGCCTTGGGGACCTCCAGCTATGCCCGAACTTCGCACCCTTACACGTAACAGGTAATTAGCACACTTAATTAAGTGACTTTATAGAGATTCCATTGAATTAGTTATAATTTGTAAATTACAAAAGCCATTTCAAACAGATTTCATTTGCAGATGTGCTTCCTAATTTACGATTTGAAAATATCTCATAAAATTTTTTGATGGAAGATATTTTTATTATTATTATGAAAATCTAAATGATCATCATAAGTTATCATAAAGTTGTTTGGATCACTCTCAAGTGTAATACAACAGCATTACACACCCACATATTTATCGAACAAACACATTCCACTAGGCTTATTAAACTTGGCCTTGCATATCTTAGTTTTACATAATAATAATTATCCAGCTATAAATTCACTTTCTTCTAGCAGTTCTGATCTCATATCAACGAATAACGTGCATTCAATTCCACGACGCTGGATGAATCTTCGTTCTCCAACCAAACAACGTCTAACGCGGGAGGCGAGTACCAGTATGGAAAATTTGGCGGCAACAACATCAGCATCGAATCCTCTTTATCTTCCCGGAAAAGCGACGCGACCAAAGTCCATGTGCATACCCGAAGACATTGCACTCGAGAAACTTGTTTGCGTACCCGTAAACGTGTCACAGTCCGAATTCAACTTGCATCGAATACCACCCGCCGTTCCAGATTTTAAAATTCCCACGAGTATACACAGATTCAGCAGCAATAACAAAAATAATGATACCAATCGCAACAATAAGTGCGACGCAGTAAAGAGATCAAGAATTAGAAGAAACCCGGTTCATCGGGCCGCTTCCAGATTGTATAGAGCCGGAGTCGATTCGCCTCTCGTCCCAAATTTCGTGCGTGAATGCGTAGGTCCAGAGTTTGTGGTGCGGGCATCCTTACCAAGCAAACAATTTACAATGCCGGATATCAAGGGTAGTATTAGGAAAACGGTAACTGTCATCTTACTCAATGGGCAAAAATTGGATATAGTTTCTAATCCGCAAACAACCACAGCTGGACAATTGTTTGAGGTAGGAAAACGATTTTTTGTTTCTAAATAAAATGCTGATTAGTGACAATTTGTAGTTGGTGATACAAAAAGAACATATAGAAGAGAACTTCATGCTTGGATTGTCAGCGCTGATAGCCGGGGATTTTGTATTTTTACCTTCAGACACTCGTATTTGTAAAGCTATGCAATCGTCAACATCGTCTTTGAGCAATCTGACGTTATTTATGCGTGTACGGTTTTTTTTGCCGAGCTTACGTGGTATACGAGGCACGCAAGCGAAACATTTGATGTATCTGCAATTGCGTAGATCGATTTTAGAACACCAGCTGCCATGCTCCTTCACACAACTTGTTGATTTAGATGGATTAGCGTTGCAAGCCGAGTTTGGGGATTATAATGAACGAGTAAGCTTACCGTTTCTTATACTGTATTCTTTTTTCCTTATTTCAGAACTAAAGTAATCTAATTGAATCAGTTTTGTAATAAAGTCCTGGAAGTTACTTTCTAAATATCTATTACAGCCATAACAAACGGAATGTTTGTTTTTAATAGACATTAGAACGTTTCTTTCTAATTTTATTGAAGTGCTGAAATGAAATTGTTATATCGAAAGATAAACACATTGATGGATGGATAATGTTTAATGAGGCGATGATAAGTTACTTCAGATATTGCTTAAACTTTTAGGAACATGGCGGACACGATTATTTTTTAATCGAACACTATGTACCAGAAACAATGTCATGCGTAGTGGACGATCGAAATAGTTTTAAGAAAGAATTGATTCGTTCGCATAAGTTCAAGATGGGTCTGGATGCAGAAAAGGCTGAAGAGGATTTCATCATTTTGGCCCAGAATTTGCCGCATTATGGTGGACACTTCTATACAGCAACCTGGGTAATCATTCAATTCTCACTTTATATTTTGGAGAGGATTATTATAATGCGTTTGAGAAAACTCCACAAAAGATAACGCAATAATACACCAAACAAAATAGTAGCTAGAATAAAGTTACTCTAATCAGCTTAACTAGTTTCGATTTGTATTAATTGAGTAACCCGATTGGTTTTAGGTGCTTAAGGACAGTACCCACAAAGATGTTTGGCTGTACATAAGCGCACAGGGTATTAATTTATACGAAAGGAACGCTTCGACGAGCCAATGTGGACCAATGCTATATGAAATGTTCGAATGGAAAACGATTCAGACTTTATGTTATAGTAAACATTATCTTTGCATACTGCCGCATTCTATCAAAATGCACATATCCAAATTGAAGAAGTACAAATTAAAAATGGACCACAAAAAGTAAGAA
Organism: Liometoxenus newtonarum; assembly: GCA_030264535.1. Classification (NCBI taxonomy): domain Eukaryota; kingdom Metazoa; phylum Arthropoda; class Insecta; order Coleoptera; family Staphylinidae; genus Liometoxenus; species Liometoxenus newtonarum. The sequence continues at coordinate 6,280 of JARJEB010004175.1, forward strand.
GCAACATGAGACATATAAAGTTTGAAAATATTTTAGCAATAATTAATATTTTATGTTATTTACACGCACAGGAGTTACTTCACATTTCGTTTGGCATCCCTGCATCATCAGTTTTTTCTGCGCTTACGGACTGAATTCACCTCCCTGACATCGCTTTCGGCCCAGTTTGGAATTCCACTGAAAGACATGAAAAATGAAACAAACTCCCTCTACAAGCTGGAGGCGTTGACAAATCAATACAAGACCTTGGATAAAGCAAGCGTAAATGCTGAAACAGAATTCAAAATTGAATTTCGTGCTTCTTCAGCATCCAGCAACGATATGGTGGAAACGAAATGGAAGCGTTCGCGGAGTGTTGCCGATTTTGCAATTCAGAATTTCCAAGATAATTTAGAATCATTTCAGAACAAAGAGAACGAAAATCCTAGGAAGAATTTAGTAGGGCGCATCCACTCTGGATTAATTCTGGACAGCAGTTGTCTCGCAGGCATGTCGAATTTTGGCGACAAGCGGCGTGGCGTGAAAATGGGCACTCGGGCATTCACCACCACCCTCTCCACAGGACAAAGAGTTTCACGTTCAATGGAAGCTGTAAATATTATCGGCAACGACGAGCTGGAACAATTGTCATTGCAATCGATGTCGATACATTGCAGCGAAGCTTCAATTCCATCTCCTACTGTCCATGAATCTAAGCCAGAAGCTTACGTTTTGGGTGAGTGTCTAACGAATATTGCAAAACGTTTCTCTCTCTCTCTCTCTCTCTTTTATAGGAAAATTTTAATTTTCTACTTTTCAGATTGTGCAACATCTAAATCAAACGAAAATCAATTTCTTCCAAATTTCCAAGAGACTCTCAGCGAGACGTTGCAGGAAAAGTTAAATAACATTTCCTTTGCAGACGAGCGCGTCTTAAAGTCAGTTAATGTTAAGAAGGACATCCGAGGAAGTCTCGGCATGCAAATTACTGAAGGCAATGATGGCAAAGTATACGTACAATCAGTTATTTTAGGAGGACCCGCTCATCTAACGGGAAACATCAACACCGGCGATCAAATAGTCGCCGTCGACGGCAAAAGTTTGCTTAGTTTGAAGTACGATGACGCTTTGGCCTTGTTGAAAACGACTTGCAGTCATGTTGAATTCATATTCTCACAAATGAGCACAACAACAAAAGCAAAAAAGAAAATTTCCGAATCGATATGTAAGGTTGACCTGACCGATATCAACGAGTCCCATTTGAAATCTATTCGTTTAGAAAGAACTATGAACAAACTAAAACAAATATCACTGCAACAAAGTGAAAATGTAGAGAAACATTTAACAGAGAGCTGCTATGACATATCGAATTTGAATAAGTACTCCAATAATAGAGAAGTTCCCTATCATAAACACATACGATACGAAATTGAACCAGAAAGGGACCAGTTTTCTTTAAAGAATCTCCAACAGCATCAAGCAAAACCAAACTATTCATCACCGTTAAACAAAGCGCGTTCAAAATCCTGCATGGAAATTAATAATCGTGCTGTTGTTGTCGACGTTATACCTAAATCTACAACAAGTACCAGTGCTTCTAATTTCCATCCAGATCTTGATCTGCCACCACCCATTGCGCTGCCTCGCAGCCTCGGATTGAGTCGTAAATGGCGGGGACCAGTTAAATATCCCGTGACGCCTATTAAGAAAGAATTGAGGTTGGAAAACGAAAACGAACATAAAACTTTAAGCAATTTTAGTAATTCCGATGACGAACAGGTTTTCATTTAACTCTAGCTCTAATCAAGTAGGGAAAACAAAACAAAAAGTAATGTCAAAATGAAGTGGAACATTCCTTCGCAAACTTCATAAAATATTAATTTATTCATTATTGTACAAATTAAAAAATCATCATTTGAAATTATCATGAGGGGAGAGTGTGAAGAAGAAGGCAAACCTAGTTGGAAAACGAGCATTCCGTTTGGGGCGAAACATAAAGAAATTCTCAAATTGTTTGCCCCGTCTCTGGCCTGCTTCAGTCTTGCGGCAATGCTTGCAACGTTCTACATATGCGATTGGAAAGCTGTGTTGAAATACTTACCCTATTACAATTGGCAGTGGAAAGAGGAAGGCATAGAGGAAAGCAAGGAGAAAGGCAATAAGGATGAAAATTGAAATTTCTGTAAATAATGTATTATAGTAAAGTGAGCTAAATTTATTGCAAATATTCCGTTATGTTTTGGTTAGTATCAAAAATACTCTAGAATTTCGATTAAAACAACGGACATTAAAAACAAATTGGTTAAGTTGTTCGAGCAAAACATGAGCTTTTCCATTTCTTAAGACCAAACAAAATACATAATAGAAATCGATTGATATATTACAGAGTAATTGGGAACCTGGGAAATTATACAATACAGCATGTGATGAATTAATGTAATTTACACTTGAATATAGACTTCATACAATGAGATTTGAGACATAATTTTTTGAAATATTTTGGAAGACTTGAAAGGAACTTCGACCGATCATAATCAGAGAGGTTAATATGTCTTGACTTGAACCTAGAGAAGTCACTAATGGTGATCTTTGTTGTCAATAGCAATGCAAAGAGGGCGCTGTTTACAGAAAAACATGTAATTCTGTGATCAATATGGCGTCGTCAAAATTTCAAATTTTCGGCGATAGTAGCCACTCACATATTAAACGGTCTGATTCAGAGAAGTTAATATGTAATGGAAAGGTTAGTAAAATTAAGCTATGCTTTTTTACATAGACTACTATCCGTACTGATTATTAACAAATTGCGGCCATATTGCTCACTTTCTTGCACAGAGGGCGGTGGCACCAGAAACATATGAACTATGTATGAAACAATATTTGACTAAAATCTATAGTAGCCACTCTATTATTAAACTCTCTGTTCTGATTATGATCATAATATCTGAAACTGAAAAAATGATTGACAGGTTAATTATAGTGCTTCCGTAGATACAATGTCAAAGTGCCGATATTTTAATTTATAAATGTCTATTGCATTAGAATAGTAATTAAAAATAAATGAATATTTTTCATGTTTTCAATAATTTACTTAATCACACTTGTACCGATCAGGATTTACAAAATTTCATTTTCATAGATATGAATTGAGGTGTTCCATGTCAGCAGGTGACAGGTTTAGTTCCATGTCAGCAGGTGACAGGTTTAACCTTCATTACCTTTTCAATAAGCAGCTGATCGGGATAAAGTTGGCGGAAAAAACATACACCTCAAACACATCCAAGGGTCCTCCACAACTTTACAAGCCAGTCAAGGTCCGCATGAAAAGCATGACGATGAAAGCATTGATTGAGCGGGATGATCTTTGATGCGCTTGAGGTGTTTTTTCCGCCATCTTTATCCCGATCAGTTGATTAAAATTAGCTACGTGACGTAGGCATGCCGCAACGTGGAACATCTCGATAGAATTTCCATGGTGTTTGTTTATTACGAATAAATCTGATTCGGTTTTTACAATTTTGGGTAATTGCTTTATACGAATACGAATGTTACAAGAAATATTTTCCATGAAAAGGAAACATGATAATAACTAATATAATTGTTAATTAAATTTGAAAATTTGTGTAACTTAAACGACTCGATAATAAAACTATAACATTTAGGATTTATTCGTTACCATTTTTAAAAATTAATGTGGAAATTGCCTGTAAATGAACTTAAACCGATTATACGGAATTTTAAGGCCTATCTAAAAGGACTAATGGGAACAATGGACTTGTAATTGATTTGTATTGCATACGCAAGTCCTTCATAAAATCTATTCAAGACAACAAGAACTATTCATTATAACCATTAACTGCTCATATTTCTATACATACTCGTAGATTATATTATAATGGTAACTGTAATTAAATTAAAAAGTGGAATTAATGCGTCATCGTTATCTGAATTTTTCAACATAATGTCAACTATTTGTAATTATAAAAAGGTTAAATATGGAATTGAAATTGATGATTGAAATTTGGGAAGCCTTTTAGAAGTTTGGAAGGAATTCAATTTCTCACGGGCTCAAGTGTTTTTAATATAGTTTTGACTTTTCAGCATTGCTTTTCAGTTTTGCTTGGAGTGGGCTAGAATTGGGGTCGGCCATTAGCAATTGTCAATTTCCCAGCAAAGGGTGTAATTTCATAGTGGCCGTAGGATAAAGTAAAAAATACTAAATTGTAGAGTTCAGCTCGGACAATAGACTCTTTAACGACACGCCACTTTTTGAGAGGGCAATTTAAAACTCGGCCCTATACGCAAAAATATGTTTTTGATAATCGATAAGAAATACGTGGTGATTTGAACTAGGTTATAATCAATTAAATTTTTATACGCATTTGCAGAAATATTTAAGCCATGAAATTAATAAAATCATTTGCTACCTTTAATTCCATACCAAGTTTGGGTACGGCCATGCAAAATAAATATTCTATCATGATTTTAATAAAATGCAAGAAATTCTGCTGCATACTTAATTACCGTAATTATAACGAGATAACCTACTTGGCGAATGCGAAACGTCATAAAGAGGCAATTCTAACTCTCACTTTTTTCTAGTTCCGGCATATGCAGTTGGGAATTAATTTATTAAACAATAAATTTTACGAGGCACAGTAACTTATATATAGTTTGAGCATAAGCCAGTCATATACCAATTTCATATTTCAAATGTTTAATTCCTTAAAGATCTAATACTTTTAAATTATTTCAAATAACATTTGGCTATTAGCTTTCTTCCATAAGAAATGCATAGAAGCAATTTTGAGGAAACTCCGCACGGAAAATTGAGATTCAAACCTCACCTCACTAATATGATCTATAAGTCTACCCTGTTCAACGACATTATTCGGAAATTATTCCAAATCATTTTGATCTTTAATAACACGAAAATTATGAATTTTGCAGTTTTCAATATTTTCCATATTAAATGCGTTTCAGAATAAAATTTAAAAAAGCTGTTTCTCTTTTTATATCAAAATATATGTAATAAATAAACATGTTGGTGTGCCGTTTAACATTTGTGGGATTATTCATAAATTCTTTAGGACATGCAAAAATTGATCAGTTAAGGTGACAAATATTAGAGCCTCTTCCTCAAGTTTTTTTTTTAGGTTTAAATTTTAGACTCTGAGTTTTGGCGCTCCAGTGACTTACAAAAACAGATAACTTTTCAAAAACGGGAAAGACCATATATGTTGTCTTTTGTACTTACTAAACTGGTATAGAGTGACACCAAAAGTGAATCACTTTGAATAATGACAAACTGACTTAAGTCATCTTTTGAAAAATTTAATACATTAATAAATCATTTGTAATTCGAGGCATTACGTTGAGATTTTGGCCAGAAAAATAAATATAGAAGTTATTTATTTAATGATTATTTATAATTGGGTACCTGTACCTGCTTTGGCAAATTGTTTCTTAATTCTGCGGGGTAAACAACAAAACGACTTTAATGATGCATTTCCATGTGAATTTTTGCATAGTTTTATTTCATGGGAAATTTTTACTATATACTTACATACAAATATAAATATCATAAATTCTTCCACATTTACATATTGAACGAATTACACCCAATTCTACATTATTCGGAGTTAATTTATTTTACCGTCGAACATATTTTGTCCTACGTTCGCACCTAAAATAAACGAGTCAAACCCACTGCAGCGGGAATTTGTATTGCTAAAGACACACCGACGGATGGGGAGATAGTGGGGATGTGGGGCGGACGACGACACACCACGATGACAAGTCAGTGCATCAGTGTGAGAGCTATTTTGATGATTATTGGAAACCGTGTTGCATCGTTTGATAAAAAGTTGGTGAACAATCAATTCAAATATGACAAGGAACCAAATTGATAAGTGACAGTGACGACATAATCATAAAAATTAATTACTTTGATTTTGATCATGCATTGCCATTGCCATGAGTTTGACTCGTTTATTTTAGTTGCGAACAATGCGTACGCTAGATGCTATGTTCGATGGTAAAATTATCTCTATATGAAGTAAATACATATAATAACTAAATTAATATAAGAATCAGAGTTTTCAGAAATTGTTGCAACCCATACGTTTATCGTTTAAAACACAAAACAAAAATCTGAATGACAAAATACTCGAATGATTAATGACAAAGACCTACGAAATCAAAACATTTAAATAAATGGTCATGCAAATCTCGTTGTTTACAATTACAATACCTATAAAAATGGACTACTAATATGGATTTTATCAGTAATAATATTTAAACAAATTATTTTATTGTATTTTCTAGCAATATTAATTAATTTGTACAAATTTTATTATCATTTTTAAATTTCTCATATAATCAAAATAATATCCTGTTCTTGGACTGGAATTGCAATAATAATTGTTAAAGAAAAATCATATAAATTGTAAAAGATTTAACATTAAACATTATGAAATTGGAACTTAAAAAAGAAATGAACCATTTTGATAATTTTTACCCTCTTCAACAAAATAATTACTAAATGGGTAGTTGATACAATTGCATTTACATTTAATGGACAAATGCATTATTCATATAGACTGAATATCTTAACTGGCTATAAACAATAATGATATATATCTCAAATAATTCAGTAACTGTAAAATTAAAATTAGTATGCATTTATATACTTATAAATATATATTTACAAATATAATTGGACATGTTAGCGCAAATATGTTAAATCTAAATTAAAATTACCAGCAAATAATTATTGTTTTTACTATGTGATTCAAATAAACAAATGATAAGTTTAGAAGCACAAGGGTGCGTACTTAAGTCAATAGTTAGATATAATAATAGAATATAGTTATTGCTGGAAGAAGAATCTTAAGATTTAACATCTTAATTTATTTAAATTTAAAAAGATGTGTGCCTAATTGAATTTTATAAAATAAAGTATAGTAAAAACTCAATAAATTCATCATCAGTCTGAATAAATAAACAGAACTAAATGTGAAACAGTTTAAAAATAAAATGAATTTGCATTAAGATTGAAAATTTAAACATAAAAATAATTAAAAGTTAAATGGTAAAATAATAAATAGTTTGAATATAAATTATGATTTATTATTGGTTAAATTTGATAACTTACTTTATATTTTCAATCTTAAAAAATTTGACAACAGATGAATAAATTATATTAATCTCGTTGCCACAGATAGATATTTGTAAACTTTAAATAAGTTTTAAGAAAATAATTATAAATGTGATCATGATAATACCATAATAATGTAATGAGGAAATTTATTCTTTATTATTATATGATTAGGTTAGTTAGTTAGTTTGTAATAAGAAACACTGAGTTAATACTAATTGTCATATCAAATACAAAAATAAAAGATCTTCTCCGTTAAATGGATTACGTGTGAATGTTTAAAATAAGTATAAAAGAAAGCGGCGGGTATTGATCCCGACCATGCTCAGCGAGCGAACGCTCCAATGTTTATTTGATTTTTGATATTATTGTCAAATTATGATGGCATTGTATGTAACAATATCGGGTTATTTATTTATTTGCGCCAATAAGTTATTTTGAACATAGAGTATATACTTATAATTGAAATAGTACTAAATTATTGTAATAAGTTTAATAAAATTTATTGGAGGCGCCGGGTATCGATCCCGGTACCTCTCGCATGCTAAGCGAGCGCTCTACCATCTGAGCTACGCCCCCACGGTTGATGAGAATTGCCATCTGTACAATTATGTAAGAATTAAAAATATAAATATGCAGTATAGAAAACTTCCACAAGGTATATCAATATCTAATCCTACGTAAAGATAGATGTCGCAAGTTTTATTAAGTGAATACGGTTCTATACGTTTAGTGGCAATTGTTGTTTGGGTTGCATACGTTTGACGTCTGACTCTGCGTTCGGCTTGTTAACAATCTTGAGCTAGTTCGAAAAGTTAGGGTGATAGGTAAGGTAAGGATATGCTGGGTAATAGAAGTGGGGGTAAGGATAACTTTCTTACCATACTCATCGAGAACGGTAAGCCGTGATAACGCGGGGTGTCCCTGGAAGCGTTCATAAACTCAGCCTAACACAGGAGGGGAACCTATTACCCTCAGTTTATAAACGGCTTTGGATAACTCTATGTATAACTCTCTCCGACTTTTCGAACGCGTTCGGTTTTCGTGAGTGAGTTCGTGATTTAAATTGGTATACTGTCTCTAAAATATAATTGTGGGTATGCATAAAATAGCAACTTTTTTCGTTAAAACAGGTCTCATTCGCTCGTTTTATTACTGGTATTTATTTGTATTTTGTTTATTCTGTTGTAACAAGCCAGTAAAATATTTTTCAAATTATCAATACTACAGGGTGTCCTCTAACTCGAGGTCCAAAGCGAACTTCCAGATTCTTCGTCGAATTTTGGTTCGAAATTATGAAGTAACTTTTTTTTAAATTTTGCTTTATTTACGAGATATTCGACTTTCAAATTTTAGAAAAAAAATGTTAATACGGACCAAATTATTGCCAGCAAAGAATCAAGGCAGTGCCTGAAACAATAATGCAAAACAATAATCATGCAACGCCATGAAACGCCATTAGGTTATTTATTTGTCAATGTCAGTTTGCTTATAATCATTTTCTAATATTTCAACGGCAAGCAATTGTCCATTGAGGATACCAGC
>JARJEB010004180.1:0-16487 GCA_030264535.1 Liometoxenus newtonarum
GTAGAGCAGTCCTATGCAACCCAACTGGTGTAACGGTAACAAACGTCAAATGCCATAACCTCGACATTGTTCATTTATTATTACAATTTTGATTAAATTAAATGGCGTTCGGAGATAAATGGCTCGTAGGAATTGTCCGACTCGCTGCGCTCGTAAGTCAAGTTCCTACTCGCCACCCAAAGTGTCACTTATACGCTTAATGATATAATCTACTATTATACGTTCACAAATTACGTTACATGAACATTTAATGTATTCTATAGGAATCCAAACCTAGAAAAAACTGTAATATTATATCTGAGTGTACAGAGTGTTTCAAAATAATTGAAATTCAGTTGGTTATGAATAATTAACAATAGGCAAAAATAGCAAATTTATTAATTTTCTGGCATCCCACTCCGTATATAAACCACATGTTCTAGTATAACACCGGCAAAATCATCTCATGTACATCACATGTCGCTAGTGAAGAGCGGCATTTCCATTTCCGCTTACTCCTTCCTATACTTACCACGTTTTCCCAGTGCGCCATCGTATTTATTAGAGAGGCTAAAGGAACCAGTTTACTTTAGGTTTTCGACAGATACTCCGAACTAGGACTTCACAACTTCGAGCGCATCGATCCGACAACAAAACACATTATCGTGTGTAACATTTTCTTCCATTACGTACGCTTGTGCTTGCCATGGTTTTGCCACGTTTGGCGTTCATACATACATCAGCTAAGTTGTGCAAGTACAGTATAGATTCTGTCAGCTTTCAACACAAATTCCTAAATTAAAATAATGATCTTTGAGCAAAACAACAAGCCAGATTTAAGGATATAGGATATCATATACAGGACGTTTTCGTGTAGTGTGCCTGAATTCTACAAAAATCGCAAACTCCTCAAAAATATAACATGATGACAACATAAATATAATTTTTTAATAATAGAACGATTATTACAATTTTAATTCTGAATACTGAATGATATATAGGATATAACTAACAAAAAAATAAATTTGTTAATTGTTGGATACTCTGTTTAGTGCGTGGTCTCTACAGAGTTTACAACTTGCGATAATATATACCTACCGTGCAATAAATTATAGAGGAAAAGATTTATTGGCATCGACCCGCCGAATACATGACTAATACATTATTATCACTGAGGCAGTAATTCAAGTTAACCAACGCGTATACATAATGCACACTGAAGTCTGAAATACAAATTTAATTGATTTTCAACTTTATCATTTTTGTGATCCAAAGTAATCTTTCGTATGTTTTCGTAAATCTATAAATGCATATTCACATGTTCGATTTCAACAATAAAGCTTACGGATCGACTAACCCTTGCAGTATATTGATGGTAAGGAACCCCTCAGTATATTGAGACTTATTGTCTCAATATACTGAGGGGTTCCTTACAAACAAAGCAGACCCCAAATTGTTAAAATTGTTGTTAAAAAAATAATGATATTTAACAATCCACATTCGACAGAGTTTCTTCATTGGATTTAAAAAAATGAATAGCAATGAACATAATAGAGAACATATCATTCCTATGAATCGGAAATATGAAATTTGAAAAAGGCCGACAATACGAATTCGTATCTTTATTTTTACCCGTTCAGATACGATCTGACGTTATCGATCAACGCACATTTCTATGCTTCCCCAATAAAACTACGACCGTCACAGATTTACCTATACAATATATAGGTTATATCCTAGAGCGGCAAAAGTTAAGGGACGGTAAATACAGGGGCGGTTCCGAAGTGTGGCCAGTGGCTGTTATCAATGACATGCGTTAAAGTACTTTTTTTAATAAGTGAAATATAATATATAGACCACTTTTTTTTCCTGGAAAATAAATCATGAGCGAATTTACGCATGCGCCGAGCATTCTTTCAGTCCGTGCGTACAATGGTTCGCAAACGTAAGTGACGTCAGTCCGTATCTTTAAATGTAAAATTAAGGCCGTGGCACTATTTTGTGTCCAAAGCGACGAAAGCGATTTTGGTATCGGATGATGGACCGCGATCGCAAATATTCTACGTCAGAAAAGAAATCTGACGTAAGTACAGGCGTTGCGGAATTGTCTTCTTGGTGAGCTGCTTTCGATTTGATATTGTCTGCACCTCAACTGTTCCCAGAAGGAGGAGCTATGGAGGAGCTTCGGAGCTGCTTCACAAATGCGCGTGTTTTTTGATCTTAGCGATATAAATCGAGGATACACGATCGTGTTCACGATTGAAAATTACATTATAGATGCGTGCGCATTCCTCCGTTTCATCTGCTCCTAAAATTAGTGAATTCACTTTAGGACCATTTAGCACACTCCAGAATTGCTTCCAATCGAATGAAACCAACTCCGCCTTAACTGCGCCACTTTTTTTCTCCGCGATTTGCTTGTTGGGTCTTATCCGTCAAGGAGTTGAATTTGAGGTGAAATATATTCTTGGAAAGAATAATATCATAGCCAATGCCTTGTTGCGGGAATTTTGGGGCACCTCTGGACTGAAGAAGAGAATTCCACCGCTACGTTCAAAACTGGGCGGCGGAATTCTCTTGGACTAGATATGCGATTCTTGTTAAAGCGTTGTTAAACGAACATATTGCAAACTATACGCTATTAAATAGTCTGCACCAACTTAGAGTCAACAACCTCTTTTTGTTGTCTTGTTCATGGTTTTCTATGGTTTCGGACCTGAGTCGACCTTACTGGATTGCTTTGAGGGCATGTGTAGAAGGTTGAAAGTAGAAAAGGTATAGAACTGCTTTATTTGAGAAACATGGTGCGCGTTCCAGGTGACCTGTGGTGGTCAGTTATGTTTTGGGGCAATCAAACGCATTTAAAGGAACTGCAAATTTGCCAAAACCTGATTAGTTTGAAACAGTGTCACTTTCGGGCGGGCCACATAGACCAGATGATGCAGCCGATTTTTATGGGTCCAAGGGCCTTTGCTCCTCTTGATAGAAATATTTTAAATGGGTAACATTAAACCTCATCAGGCGCACCACAGGTGCACTGTTACTTTCCTAACGTCGGTAGTCCACGGCATATTTACCACAGGATCTTTCTTTAACGCAAATCGTTGAGGTGTTGTTCTGACTCAAGTACTATACGCACAAACCGAGAATAGTGCCCACTTTTGGACTTTCCGTCGTACTCTACCTCGTCAATTTTTGATGCCCATGTACAATTGTTTTTAACGGAGATAAACCTTTGTATGAGTGCCGAGCTCATGAGCTCATGAGTGCCGAAATTCATGAGCTCATAAGTGCCGAAATTAGGAACGTTGCAAAGAAGCAAGCCTGCGATACACACCTTGAAAAATTCGTATGAAATTTGCACTTCCCACAGAAAAATATTAAACATTAGAAGGTTATAAAGTAGGTATAAATCCGTTATTTGTACTTTGTAAATAGTGATGATGAATCGATATAACTTGTATATTACTCACCTGGATCGGGATATCGAAAATTTCTGGCCAAGTGACAAAGCTGAAGTGGCAGATATCTTGTGTCGGCTCTTTGAGGTGATCTAATGGCAGGTGGAGCACAGGACAAGAAACCTCTTTGTAATTCCCAGCCTACTTCAGAGATGATGCTTGCCTTGCGAAAATACGGAGTCACCTCTCTCAGGTATTTTACTGTAAATTGAAACACAAATTAGTGAACTGAATAAATGACAAATTTATACACGGGTTTGTACGTTGAACGGAACGTAGGATTGTACATGAAATAAACGTTTATCTAATTTCTCCTTAAAAGTGCAGTACATAAATAAAGGCAAAAAAAGATTTATATTTTTGAAAACAAATAGTAGACCCTGCCAACATATTCAGATATCACAAATACCCGCAGTTACAGATATATGAACAATCGCAACGGTATCTATGAGTATGTTGACAAAAAAATTGTTAATAAATATCAGGACGTTGTTAAATATTAGTCATGCATTGTTCGATGTGTTTAAAAAAGTTCTAGTATCAGGATAAAGGTGCTAAGAAGAAAAAGGGGGGCAAGGGGAAGAAGGCCACCTACTGGTGGAGCAGGGAGATCGGTATGCTTAGAAGGAAATGAACCAAAACCAAAAGAAGGCTCTCATGGGTCAAGAAGCGGGGGCTGCAGAACTGCCAGGAGGAACTCAAGGCATACAAGGAGGCCAAAAGGGATCTGAGAGAAATAAAGAAAAGTAAACCACAAGCCTGAGATAAGATGGTGTAGGAAGTGGAAGGTGTTGTATGGGGACAGGAATACAAAATTTTTACTCAGAAGATCGCTGGACGAAACTGGAATATACCACATGACAGGAAAATGGATATTGCTAAGAAACTCTTCCAGGGAGATGAAAAAACATAATGTGGAACCAGTAAGGAGGACTACGAGGTGACGATCACGAAGGAGGAGCTGGAAGAGTCTTGCGCGAGGCTTAAAAGGAAAAGGCCCCAGGGCCGGATGGAATTCCGGCAGAAGTCGTGCAGGTAGCGGTGGAGAATTGTGGGGAGGTACTTCCAAAGGCCTTGGAAGACAGCGGATCTCGTGCATCGGCCGAGATGCACGAGATGAGAAGGCCGGGAAGGGAGGAGGACCGGCGGGCTACAGACCTCTGTGCCTAATAAATACCCTAGCCAAGCTACTGGAGCAGGTGATATTGGGAAGACTCCATAAAGAACTTGAGGAGAAAAATGTCCTTGCGAAAGAAAAGTATGGCTTCAGAAAGCACAAATCGACAACCGATGCGATAAGAAGGGTACGGAACTAGCGAAAACAGCACTGAAAGGGACGCGGAGGACAAAGGAGTTCTGTGCAATTACCACGCTGGATGTCCGAAATGCCTTCAACAGTGCGCGTTGGAGGAAGAGTGGGGAGGACTTGGAGGCAGCACAAATATCACCGTATCTCGTCCGCATAATCCAGAGCAACCTTCAGGATAGGGCCATCAATATTGACGGGGAAGAGCTGAGAGTGAGGAGGGGGCAAGAGCTGAGAGTGAGGAGGGGGTACCGCAAGGGTCAGTGCTAGGCCCAACATTGTGGAAATACCAGTACAACGGAGTAATAGAGAAGGCCAAAGCACTGGACGTGGTGCCCGTTGTTTTCGCGGACGATTTGGCACTGACCATGGCGAGGGACCCAGGTGACCTCAGAGACAAAACCAACGAAGCACTTGGGAGAGTCGCAGACTGGATGGAAGAGGCGGGGCTGGAGCTAGCTCCGGACAAGACAATGGCCATATTGTAGGGGGGGGGGGGGAAGATAGTGAGGCCTCTGAACTCAGAAGTGCAAGGTAGAGGTGGATGCAACAACATAGAAATGCATTAAGTATCTGGGGTCATTATGGATACAGGAATGACGTGGAAGCAGCACACAGCGTATGCATGTCAGAAGGCTGAAAGAACTGTAAGCGCCTTAACAAGATTGATGCCGGCAGTCAGAGGCCCCAGCTCTAAAAATAGGCGGGTGCTGGCATCGAGTCCATCATGCTATATGCGGCACCGGTTTTGGAAAGACCTACTCAAGATCAACGGGAATAGAGTGCGGATGCTCGGAGTGCAACGAAAGCTGGCGATCAGAGTGGTGAGGGCATATAGGACGGTCGCCACTGATGCTGTACTGGTGATGACACCCATAGACATAGCTGCCAAAGAAAGGAAGGAAAGATATGAGAAAGGGGAAAATCTGAAGAAGGAAGAGGCGAGGGAAAGAACCTGGGAGAAATGGCAGGAAAAGTTGTGCACATCAGAGCGAGGAGCCTGGACAAGAACACTCATCCCCAACATAGTCAGGTGGATTGGGAGAAAGCATGGCACCCTGGGTACTACTTAACTCGCGGGTATCGCGTCAATTGGACGCGCGACAATTGGACGTAGTCAATTGGTCGCGCGACAATTGGACGCGTGGTTTGGTTTGGTTTGCTTGCCGCCCGAACCAAACGGTAAGGAGATTAGGCCCTATTGGGGTTAGCAGGAGGGTTAGTGTAAAAACACAAAACGTACTTTGGTTTTAGCGTACTTGGCGTTTTGTCGTACGCGTCCAATTGTCGCGCGTCCAATTGTCGCGTGCGTCCAATAGTCGCGCGGCCAATTGACCGCGTCCAATTGTCGCTCGTCCAATTGACCGCGTCCAATTGACGTATAACCTAACTCGGGCGATAAGCGGGCACGGGAACTTCGAGGAGTAGCTGTACCGCTTCGGAAGGAGGACATCACCTGAGTGGAGATACTGCCAGGAAAGGGACAGTGCGGAGCACACGATCTTCGAGTGCAACAGGTGGGTGGAGGAGAGAGAGAGGAAGCCAGAAGGGAGTTGGGAGAGGAAGTGACCCCAGAAAACATGACATGCCTGATGCTGGAAAACGAAAACAATTGGAGGACAATAGAAGAACTATGCACAAGAATAATAGCAAGCAAGGATGCGGATGACAGGGCAGAAAGCATATAGGCATCAAACAAAGTAGATGGCGCACTATCATAGGGCCGAAAGGTCAGGGCGGCCAACCCTGAAAAAATGCCGAGACGGGCGAAACTAAGAGTGAGCAAGACTACGCCAAGTGGAACCTGGGGTTTTAGCGGGTGAGAGCCCCGCACCCCGGCTAAGAGAGCTTTCACTCAATCACTATAAAAAAAAGTATCAGGATAAAGTATATAGCTTTACAACACTAGCGCGTGTTTAGATTGCCTCGAACTGGTTCAAATGTCGTGGAAGGGGGAAATTTCAAAAATGTCATCGGAGCAGAAAATTTTTACTTTCCGACTCACCGAAGGTATAGTACGGAAAGATTGGTGTTCAGACAAAATTTCGAAATCGAGTTTTCGTCGGATTTCCACGAATTGACGCTTCCCGGAATCCGAAAAGGTGGTTTTTGGAGTGATGTCTGTGCGCAAGCAACGTATCGGGATGAAATTTGGTATCTGGGCAGCTGTCTATCGAACTTGAACCTGGAGTAAAGATAAAGAAAATCGGCTGGTAAAGAAGACACCTTTACTCGTAGGCCAAAACGTCTAACTCGCTAAATATTGATTGTAGCATAAAAGTATCTAAGTAATCTTGGAAATAGTTTTCAATTTCTTGCAAGATTTGCCAGTAACATAAGATATGTACTACCACACACTACCACACAAAGATATGTGCTACCACTTCAACAATCCCATAACAATCATCAATTACCATCATTAGAATAGAATTGAACAATGCTGCTAGGGTGACTGTCCATCACGCTGACACTCGAAATTGAAAATATAAACTTCATAGGAATATATATTGTTATAAATATTGAAACTGACGATAAATGTCGCACTCACCGAACAATTTTTACTTTCCTATAACTACCTTCGGTAGTATGGGATTCACCCCAACAAATTGACGTCGGGTTTTAGGTAGATCTCCACGAAACTCGCTTCCCTGAGTCCGAAAAATTGGTTTTTGGCCTGATCCCCATGCGCGCGCGCGCGTTTGTGTGTGTGTGTGTTTGTGTGTTTATGTGTGTGTGTGTATGTGTGTGTGTGTGTATGTGTGTGTGTGTGCCTGGAGATAAAACTCCGCCTAAACCGAGCAACCGATCGGAATGAAATTGGCACACGGGTTCAGTGCGGACATGAGATGACCTGGTGCACTTTATCTAGGGCACTTTATCTGAATGTCAAAATATAAATTTGCATATCACTGGAAAACTAAAAATGCGCCCGTATAGATTTTTCTACATTTCAAGCTCTATAGCATTTCTCGTTGGAAGCATAAAAACGCAGAACAAATGGAAAATAAATATAATTTCTGGACTTGTTTTACTAAATGCACCGCATAACTTTCCAACCGGATCCACTATGATTTCGTAGAACTCGTCGATCTTAAAAGTAATCTTGATCGGCAAGTGGAAATTGCACAGAAATTTAGATATTTATATCAAAACATAGTCTATCCCATTTCCACTTTCCGATCAAAATTACTTTTACAATCGACGAGTTCTACGAAATCGTAATGCATACATTCGGTGCGGTGCGAATTTAACGCACCGATTTATTTAAATAGTATTTACATGGATTTAAGGCGATTCGCCTTTTCATGGACATATAAGTACTTATTACCGTCATTTTTGTTTTATTCACATTTCTCAGCTAAAAATAGATTAACACAATTCATGTATGTTATCATTCAAAATTTAATATTTTTTTGGGTCCAAATGTAAAATAATAAATAATTCAAATAATCCAAATAATAAGAAGATTGGTATGCCATTTAAAATGAGGAACTTGGTGCCATTTCCGGTTATGCCGGAACTCCTAAAGTTTTCTTGTTCCTTCAAGTTATGCGTCTCGTTGGTAAATTTAATGTACCTACAAAATTTTAATTTCTGTAAAACTCGCATGACAAAAATATATATGCCTAATTGCTTGACATCCAATATTATAGATAAGGATTCACTAACGTATATATCTAAACTCAACCAAACTAAGAACGCGTATTAATAAGTAGAACGCGTTGCGACAAACACACCAGTCAAAGTAGCCAGGTATTTCAAGCCATTCAATCGAGTCAGCCACAAACGTATTCCCAAATCCCTGGGAGGAATACAAGCAGGACGAAGCATTCACACGAAAGTCCGTATTGTTCTCAACTGTACTCGTCCTTAAAAAACGTATTTTCTGACCGACAATTACAATTAAAATATACAATGAAATTAAACTGTCATATTTTCATTTTATGCAGTGGTGTACACAAACCACAAATGAAAGTTTTTCGCATTGGAATATCGTCAAGAAATTTAAAGTGAAACGTGGGCTACAGGATTTTGCAGTGGGACTACCACTTGTTATTTCCCGCCGTGAATAAAACGATGCGCAACCTATTCTGAAGACAATCTTTTCATTTTTCATATTTCACATTTCTCTGCTTAATTTATCAAGCCAGGTAACAGTTTTAAAACGTACAAATTGTCAAATTATTTACAAAAAGGTGAACCATAATTAAATAGTTTAAGTGACCTCTGAACTGCGTCTGGCTACATACGTAGCCACTGAGAAGGTCAAAATAATTTTTAATTAAGTTAATTTGAATTTAAATTAATATAGTCCTGAAGTGTAAAAGCATTTAATTTAAGTAATTAGAATTTAGTGATTGCCCGAGCGCGTGTGTCCAATCAAAAATTTACATTTTTACTTTCCAACTATATTCCGAGGAAATAAATATATTTTATTTCAGGAATACCTAATACTTTTTATAAAGAATATGGCAACGTAGTAAAAGTATGGATAGGAATCGATCTCCTCGTGCTATTTGCGGATCGGAAATCAGTTGCAAGAGTTCTAAGTTCAACGGAATTATTGGATAAAGCAAAAACAATACAAGTTCATGCACTCTTCACTGGGTCTACAGGAGTAATTACCAGTACTGGCCCAAAATGGGAGAAACACAGGAGAATGATAACACAAACCTTTTATTTTCAAATAATAAAACAATTCATGCCAACGTTTAACGCAGTCAGCAACAACTTGGTAGAAGCGTTGAAAAAGATGAAGGAGAAGGACGGCATGGACATTCATCCATATCTCGCTCTAGAAACATTGGATATTATTTGTGGTAAGACGCTAATACAAAATTAAAAGTAGGTACTTTTAATACGAAACAATTCAATAATTTACAGAAACAGCAATGGGAGTATCAATTAACGCCTTGCAAAATAAAGATTCCAGCTATGTCAAATGCATGCAAGAAATTTCCCGCATTACAGCGGAACGCATGGTATCTGTTTGGCAACAAAGTCAATTCTTATTTCAACTCTCCAGGAACGGATACTGCGAAAGAAAGTATTTAAAGATAGGGCGCGCGCATACAATGTCTATTATCAAAGACCGGTGAGAAGAGCTTGTGAATAAAACTCAGGATTTCACCATGGACGAGTACGGCAATAAGAAGAAAATGTCTTTCTTAGATACGTTATTGCAAACTTCAGATAATGGTATTCCACTGTCCGATGAATAATACGCGAAGAAGTCGGCGGCGGTATTATATACCTAGTTTCACCAGAAAGTCATGATTCTCAGTGAAGTAATCGAATTAATTTTAGGGATCTGATACTATACGGCTGCCGCAATAAATTTCGCTTTTTTTCGTAATCGCTAACTATCCAGAAGTGCAGCCGAAAATTCTACAGGAACAAATTGAAATATTTGGCAGCGACAATCGCGAAGCAACTTAGAATGATTCATCAAACATGAATTACTTGGAAATAGTGATCAAAGAGACTTTACGGCTGTATCCATCAGTGCCAATAATTGGAAGATACTCAAATAAGTAATACCTACTTTTACCAACTTAATATGAGAAGAGCTATTTAAATTATATAATATAATATAATTTTTCAATATAATTTTTCAGCTGATGATATATGTGTACCCAAGGGTACAACAATAGCAATAATGACGTATCAGATACATCGAGATCCAACCTATTTCCCAAACCCAGACAAGTTCGATCCGGATCGCTTCCTATCAGAGAACAACATTGGAAGTCAGATAGGTACGTACAGGACCCCGGAATTGTATTAGCAAAAAATTCGGTGTTATCGAAATGAAAATAATGATTTCCAAAATTGTAAGGCATTTCGAATTATCGGCAGTTGTGCCCGCACATAGTTAGCGAAATTGTTTTAAGATATATTAATGGCACTCTGATTAAAATCAAAGAGCGATGCTCTGACTAAACATATGAATATATTTTTAAGTACTTATCGTTTTATTAGGATAGAAGTGATTAGAATTTCCTATGGATATTTGGAGGAAAGTCTTACTTTTAAATTCTGATTTTAATAAAAGTTAGCGCCAATTATATAAACCGATATGTAAACATATTTTATGTTGCAACCTTGTAGCACAAAAGATCTTGTACTTATAGTCATATAGTCTATGTTTTAATTAATACCATTTGCGTTTTGTTAGCATTGCCCTAAAATAAACTATCTCGTTGTTTTGATAATAAACGATTATATTTTACATAATCTCCATTGTTATCTCAACGTACCGACGTAGTCCGTTTCAGATTCCGCAGTTGCCATAGTAATGTCTACTCTACTGTTATGCTAAGACTACTTTTACCGTTTACCGTTAAGGTTCGTCACGCTGTGATGAATCAAAATATACGTATATAATTTAGTTTCAGTTTAGTGTCATAAAATCCGGCAGTTTCCTATACTACTTACCTCCTGGTACCGTAACAATAAGCCAATTTCATTCATTTCATTCATACAGGGCGGGAGCGTAATTTCAGATTACTCTTGGGGCGAAGGGGGCAAGATATTTTTTTGGGTATACTACTATACTTTATACTTTATATGGTATTCGCTGAAGTAAACTTGTCACCTAAATTACGTCATCACCTTAAACCTTGAAGTTGTCCTATGAAAACCAGTACTGATTTATTAAAATGCGATACCGCACTCTGTATAGTTTTAATGCCAATTTCGACATTTATATAATAAACCTTCCTATAAAGTTTCTATTGACAATTCGGAGTGTTTCAGACTTCGCCGAGTGTTAAAATGTTTTCCTATACATATGCGTATTTTCTCTTTCTCGGATACTGATTGTGTTGTCGAAGTGTTGACAAATAATTTTAAAAACTAATAACTAGTAACCCTATGAAGAATAGTATATTATTATATCAGTGACTATGAAAGCTATTGTTCACGAAGGTGATGTTGGAGCCCACGAGCCGATAGGCCAGTGGTGCAGTGAACAATGGTCATAATCGCGAACATAATACTATGCTTTTTCTACACCTTGCATTATTTTTTAACACAATATACTTATTGTGATTTCTCGATGAAGCAACGAAACTGACAAGTGAAACAATATGGCGGGCGATCACATACAGTTTTGACAGAATTTCTCGGGTTTCTTCGAGATCGTAGATCATATAGATAAATTCGATCAGTCACTTCAAATTCATTAAATCTTGTTGAAATTTAATACGCGATCAATGTGATTTAATTGCAGTGATATATGAAATCATATCTCACGGTAGTGAGATATGAAAAATACAGAATTCACGGTAGTGAGACCATTAATCACTCAAAAAATGCTAATAATGACCACATAACTAAATAGGTGTAGCAAAATGTTATTGATTTGGCAAAATTAGTAGTAAATTGAAAATACTTTCCGTAATTAGATAGATAATTTCTACACCAATTTAGTTATATGGTTATTATTAGCATTTTGAGTGATTAATGGTACCTATAACTGACTACCGCGAATTCTGGATTTTCATATCTCACTAACGTGAGATATGGATTTTCAGAAATCTATGCAATTAAATAACATTGATTGCGTATTAAAGTTCAACAAGATTTAACAATTTTAAGTGACCGATCTAACTTATCTATATGATCTAAAATCTCGAAGAAACCCGAGAAATTCTGTCAATTTCATAACATTGATCGCGTATTTTCGAAGATCATTTAAAGTTCAACAAGATTTAACAAATTTGATGTGACCGATCTAACTTATCTATATGATCTAAGATCTCAAAAGAACCCGAAGAATTCCGACAATGACTGTATGTGATCGCCCGCCATATTGTTTCACTTGTCAGTTAATGCATGTTCGTTGCTTTATCGAGAAATCCCAATTTGTATTATGTTAAAAATAGTGCAAGGTGTAGAAAAAGCATAGTATTATATTCGCGATTATGGCCATTGCTCACTCAGATGAATTGCGCCACTCGCCTTACGGCTCGTGGGCTCAAACATCATCTTCGTGAGCAATGGCTGTCATAATCGTGCATATAATAATATACTATTCTTTCACTGCCTTTCTGTTGATGATTTATTCCCGGTCTATAGGTGCGTTTTATTCCACATCAACTAACCTAATTCGCGTGAGTGAACGATGTGGTATTGCATAGTTTCACGCGCTGGAGTGTAACTTTTCTAACTCTCGATTGAGACGGCGAAACCAGTGACATTGTATGATTTGAGGTTAAGTCAGAATTAACTCGCATATTTGTCAGAATTTAGATCGCTTCAATTTAAATGTTTTTGTTTATTGAGTGTGTAAATTACTTCTCATTCAGAGGTGGTCCAAAACGTAATAAGAAAATGGACTCTTCATTCATGCTATGGAAAAGATTAGACAATCGTGTTTGAACAATAGAAATGATAAACGGACGTCGAAAATTGAGTCGTTTTCAGAATCATTTATCAATTTATCTGAAAGATTTTTGTGGCCAGGCCAGTATGATTTATGTCACACTTTCAGAGATGTAAAGTTGCTATTCAAAATGTTCCTTCCTCTAGAACCGGAAGAAAATTTAATATTTTGCTTGGTACAGGTACAATTCCCTAAATCTTTTTTATCTACAATTATTTATTCTGCAAAGTTCTTTTACACTCGGTTTCTATTATCCTCCAAGTGATAACAGGAATATCGCTTGGTTGCATGGTTATAGCCGTTATAGGTTTGTCGAGTGAGCACCACATACATACCTATGTAATGATAATGAATACGTTGATTGAACTATGAGTTCAATTGTTAGAACTTCTGCATATCTAGGGCATAGTTGTACCAATTGAACTATCAGTGAGCAGTTGTTAATCGTAGAGAGAATTGTTCATATAAATGTGATGTTATAAAAAAAATGACATCACATTATTTGAACAATTCTCTCTTCGATTAACAACGGCTCAATAATAGTTCAATTGACTGAGCAATTTACTATGATATGCAGAAGGTCCGGGTTCGATTCCCGGTGAGAGAACGAATTTGTCCTGTATTTAATATTTAATTTCTAAATATTATGAATGATAAGTAAAATATATACTGTAGGATAAGCAACTCCTGATTCTTGTCTTATTTAAAAACAAATATATGGTTATTGGCTTTTTTATTTCAAGGGACGACGGCAATGAAGCACTCTGTATGTTTTGCTCCGATCAGAATATCACAAACTCGACGACTATCATTGGCAACATTAGTTCTCTGGACAAAAGACTACCGAATTAACGATGTAAAAAACTATATTTTATAGTAAAAGATATATTAATTTAAAATCCAAATAGATATTTTGTTCGGAAAAATCTATACATATATTTTAAATAGTTTTTAACAAACTTCGCATTACTTTAAACAAGAGTTACTCATTTTGGACATATGAGATGTGAGAACCCGGTACTTCTACGCATACATCGTCCTTCACTTACGTTAGTTAACCTTTAAATTAAAGTTAATAGTTCATAGTTGAATTAGAAGATGACGGCATAATTAAAAATAAAATGGTCTCATACTTGTTTACGACTTACGAGTCATAGTGTTCCACTCAATTTACTCATGGGTATACAGGGTGTCCCATTCTCATGAAATAGTTCGATTACATCAGAACGGTTAGAGATAGACGAAAAATGAAAAGGCATGTCCCCTTTATTTTTCGAGCTGCATCTCGTAAAAATATTTTCAAGTATAGAGGGTGTCTCATAAAAGCGCTACTGACATCAACTTTGTTTTTTTAAATAGCACCCCCTAACTTTCTCTCCATTTTTGAATTTTGCATAAAATTTGGAATCGTTTGATATCCCATAGTCGACCCTTTGCTCTAACCGTTAGGCCGCCATCTTAAGTTTTATTCCAGATGTGTCAATTGTAAGGGATATTTTAAAAATTCATTACTTAGGGATGGTACAAGATAGCAAATTGAGATTTTCTCCGACTTTTACAGGAAAAAACGGGCTTTCTTTCTATTGGTCCAAAGTTTCATTATCTGCCCAGGTGTATTTTCTGCAAATATTTTCATCAATCTTTTGATACCATTACGTTCTATGGAAATGTGGGTGTCAAAAGACGCAAAATGGCGCACATAACCATAGGACTTTATGGTATCAAAAGACGCGTAATTAGATGCCAAAGACAGCCAGCTAAAAAAAGTCTGGGTTGCTATTTGAAAAAAATTTTGGTCGATTGAAATATTTCAAATTGCAAAATTCGCAGAAACTACCCCTAGAGAGATCATGAAACTTGAGGCCAATGGAAAGAAAGCCCGTTTCCTCCTCTAAAAGTCTGAGAAAACCGGAACTTCTTATCTTGTCCCTTGCAAGTGACATTTCTGGAATAAAAGTTAAGATGGCGGCCTAACGGTTAGAGCAAAGGGTCGACTATGGGATATAAAACGATTCCAAATTTTATACAGAATTCAAAAATGGAGAGAAAATTAGGGGGCGCTGTTTAAAAAAAACAAAGTTGATATCAGTAGCGCCTTAATGAGACACCCTGTATACTGGAAAATATTTTTACGAGATGCACCTCGAAAAATTAAAGCCACATGGAAGTTTCATTTTTCGTCTATCTCTAACCGTTTAGACGTAATTAAACTATTTCAAGAGAATGGGACACCCTGTATATTGATCTCTAAAAATGTTTGCTTACAAATGAAATAGTACGAATTCGCAACGATGACAGTTACTTGGAAATCGCAGTGGTGTGTGAGCGTGAACAAAATTCCGGTTAAACCAAGCAACGCATATAGGGATGGAGTAAAATCATGTACAGTTTTTAATTCTCTACACTTACGAGACATATAACCTTATAGGTTACAAGTTTACCTACAAAGTGACAACTGATGCATCGAATATAGGCAGCCAAAACTCCATAGGAAAGTTATTTATAGTGCGTGAAAGTTACTTTTCCACAGACATAATCAATCTTCAATGTTGCTTGTTGAAATTGTTTGTTGCTAGGGCCTTTACCACTAATTTAACACTGGGTAATAAGAATAAGAGAAATTGTGTCTCGATTGTATATTTCCTTATTTGTTATTCCTCGTCAGGCGTAAATGGGTTTAATATTGTTGGCTCTGTAGCTGGAATGATAAATGATGTGTAGTTCATTTTAATTCGCTATCGCGTTGTTATATAGCAATCGTTAAAATTCTCCTCTTCCAAATACGCTATCGGCACGAAAATTTAGTTTAATTCGCCAATGCAATAACCCAGCTGTCGCGAGTCGTGAGTATTAAGAACCACATTAATAATGAATCATTTGAAATAACTGTTTGCATTTAACATACATCTTCCATAACAAATTCCACTGAATTAGGAATATTCTATAGCCATATGTATAGAGTTTAATGTTTGAATTATTGCATGGAACACCAATACCAAATGTGTAATAGTATATTATTCAATGAGCGCATATGCAGGCTATTACACGCGAGGGCGAAGGTTACGTAGCGAGGCAAAGCCGAGCGGAGTACTCGCCCGAGCATATAATAGCGCATATGCGAGAATTGAATACTATACTTTATCCGCGATGACAAAATTTAATTTTTATACTGCAGTAAGTATGGCTTTCAAACTTAAATTTCAACCATGGAATTCAACTTGCAGTGTGAAGACGTTTGCTTGACAGACATATTTGACAACCGGCTTCTGTCATATATGAGTTCAAGCGTTCATGGCAAGCTGAGTTTGTTCAGCCTGTGTGTCACATATCATTATTGAATGCAGGGAAGAGC
>JARJEB010004202.1:0-12737 GCA_030264535.1 Liometoxenus newtonarum
GAATTTTCCCAGGGTTTGTTTCCGCCGTACTTTTACCCTTATAATCCTATTTTTTACATGGCAATACTATCTGTAAGTCCGACGCAGTGAAACCTATAGACGAAAATCCAAGTGAAGAGGAGACACAACATGCATCTAAGCCATACCCCTTTTCAAAATGTATTACATAGTGATTTTGTTTGTGAGGGTTATTTGGTTTGGACATTTAAAGAATGACCCTCATTGGTAGGACTACTGAGGGTAGAATTATAAAGGTAAAAGTACAGGACGGTTATTTTTCCTTCTTTAGTTTGGATCATAGGTAGGCAACTTAATGATCATTTTAATGAACTCTTTTGTGATTCGCTGATGACTTCCTGTCGCTAGACGCAAGTTTATTTTCGATTCTGTTATTCTGTTTCAAACTTGGTTTCGGTTTCAGGTTTCGTTCTGTGCTTTAGTCTCTATCTCGATTTCCATTTTTTTCCTTTAGTGAAATTTTTTTAGTACACCGCTACAACATAGCGGTGATATAGCGGATTTCAAAGTAGCTAGAAAACATGGCCGACCGCTCAGAGCTGCTATCTAACGGAAATGTAGCGCACGCATTTGTAAGAAAAATCCGTAGCAATTGGCCAACAGCTACGTCTTACGAATGCGCCCATTGTCAAAAGTTGAGACTTTTATTGCGTTTTCCATTTATTACACTGGTGTACACTAGTGTGCACCTTTCTTGCTGTACTGGCTTGATTCATTTATAAATCAGTGTAGGAAGTGTACTTGCCCTGACCCACTCGTCATTTTTCATTTAACACTGGCTGTGTGCACATAGTCTCACATTAATTGTTGTTAGAAAACAGCGCACCATAAATTAACGAACGGCTTGTTCCATTTATTCTGCACTACACTTACACTACATTTGCACTTGTCAAACAGCTGATCTGCACTGACGGTTACACTAGCCCGCTTCCAGGCTAACACTAGCGTAATAAATGGAAAACGCTATTGGTATGCTTTTAGTTCTCATTTTCTCCGCTTGAACGAACATTTCAACTTTTGATTTTTTCATGTTTTAATGTAGTTTTTGAGTTATTTTCAATGTGTTGTGTATTTATAAGTTATTTCATTCATGTCTTTTTATCATTCCGAAAGAAAATGTGCGCAACTAAAAGTCGAAATCATTCGATTCGATTTAGAAAGTTGCTTTTAACGAGATGTCGTTTCCATAGCGCTGTAATCGCCGCAAGTGGCACGCCTGTCAAATCGCAACTGGCAAGGCAAGGCAAGGCAAGTTGCTGCACTCTCTCCAAACTAACCGAAACTGATTCTATCCATCATTTCGAAGTTATTTCAACAATCTTTGATACGATTTAGCAGCAGGTACTATAAGCAATTCATCCCAAAGGTACGCATTGCAATAACACAACGTTAACAAGTCGAGAACATGCGTATACGACTCGTGAACTCATCAAATGGCTAACACATTTTTTGGTTTCGACACGTCTGTAAACGTAAGTGTTAGTAGTGTATTTCATCCAATTTCATCATATCATATATAGATGGTACGATTACGAACGGAAGTAATATTGCTGATAATTGATAAAACTAGAAAGTTAAGCTTTAATTATTTTTTTGACAAGAATTCGTACTAAGTGAGGTTATGTACCTAGGAAAATTGGTGGTTCCCCGAAATATTTCATAAAATTGTTGTTTATATAGGAAGTTTTATAACTTGAGCATTATTTCCTCTTGATACAGAATGACAGTAATCTCCTACCCGACGATGACACCGACATGGGGGAAGCGGAGGAAGACGAGTACGACGCCCTTAACGATGAAACATTTGGTGAATTGGGTGATTCTTCCGGTTTGAATGATGATTGGGAGGAACAGCATGCACAGTTTGCACATAACGACGAGAATTCGAAGCAATCTGAACGCATTGGTGCGTATAAATGTATAAAATTGTTGTTGTGGGCATAAAAATTGTGAATTTGTTTTGAACAGAAAATTCAATTAGAGACCTTGTTCTTAACGATTCCGACGATGATGAAACACTATTATCTCCAAAAAAGAATGTAGATTATCAACGTCAACAGCACGAACAACTTCAAAGGCCACAGCAACAACAACAACAACACTTGCCGCCAAAGAATGGTGACTGGACTTGGGAACTATTCAAAGATAACATGCCCACGGTCGAAGAAATCGAAAAAGTTGCCAAACTTTTCCCGTATGTTCCTCCTCACAAAGCAAAACAACTACAATTGCAAAATCAACAGGTAATTATAAATTACCTATTGTAGTATTAATTAATTTCCAATTACTTGAATCTTGTTGTGTTGTTTCCATAGAATGTTCACAAGCGTTCTCAACCGCAACAACCACAACAACAACAGCAACGTTTACCACCCGGTTTCCTCCCTCCGCCACAACCTCAACAAATCCCAATGCCTGGCAACATCCCGGTATCGCCTCAACAAAGAACTCATCCACCGGGTTTGCCTCCACCGCGAATGCCGCCCGGCTTTCCATGCATGCCACCGATGCCTGTACCCGGAATGCCTCCGGGTGCGCGTCAACCGGGCTCTTCTCCCTTTCCACCAATGCCTATGTTACGACCTGGTATGCCTTTACCGCCCGGCGTTGGCGTCGGCCCGCAATTTGGCAACTTTCCTAGTTTCCCCCCCATGCCGACAATGCATAATGGGCCACCAGGCGGCGGGCCAATGCCACCACACATACAGCAACAACAAATGCAGAATATGATGCAACAGATGCAACAAATGCATCAAGCGCAGCAGAGGCATAAACAGGAACATCAACAGCAGCAGCAGCAACAACAACATCAAATGAATAATCGGTATCCCGTGAATGTGGCTAAAGGTCAGCAACATATGCAAGTACATGGACACGGACACCACATGCAATCACATCAACAGACGAAGGATGATTACGCTGGTTTGATGACGAATCGGGAGAAACAGTGGTTGCTGAACATCCAACAGTTGCAATTGAACACTGGAACGCCTTATTTCGATGATTATTACTACACGGTTAGTCAATTTCTTTATTTTTCCATTAAAAACAAGTTGTTTTTTTCGTTATTTTGCGTAAGATAATTAAGTTATTGTATAATTATAGGTTTTTAAGGAACGTAAAGCTCGAAACGACAAAGAAAATCAACCACATATGCACGAACGTCGTCACCAGCATCAACAGCACCACCAACACCATCATCAACAACACCATAATCAACATCAACACAATCAGCAACGCAATCATCAAGATCGTAACGACAATGCGACCTTAACGGCACGCATCTACACCCCCCTGCAATTCGAAAACTCTCTCGGCAAGTTGCAATGCATCTCGGTGACAGCGCCGCGCAAAATCATCGATACGGACGTGGTGACGCTAGAAAAGGACTCGGAATCCACGCCAACGCGTGACACGCGCAAAACAAAACAATTGCTCTTGGAATTGGAATCCCTCTACTCACTGACCCTAAAAGCAGAAGACCTTTTGAATCCGACGGCCATCTCCAACATGGAGAAGCTCGTCGAGATCAAACAGAAGCAGCGTCTGCGTGAAATGGAAGCGGCGGCGACGGCTGAACAGAAACAGGAACTGCTCAAGTTGCTGCAACTCGAGTCGAATCCGCCGAATGAGAATCCAGTCGAGTATTTGTTGAAAATCATGTCGGGACTGTTGCAGGACGACAAGTTTGCATCGTTTATGAATATTCGTAAAGGCAAAATGTTATTGCTACGATTGTTGCCGCTGCTGGGTACGGATTACACGATTGAAGAGTATACGGCGTTGTGGTGCAAGGTGCTGTTGTCGATTCCGCTGATTG
The DNA here is from genome assembly GCA_030264535.1 of Liometoxenus newtonarum. Lineage (NCBI taxonomy): Eukaryota > Metazoa > Arthropoda > Insecta > Coleoptera > Staphylinidae > Liometoxenus > Liometoxenus newtonarum. Next base: position 3,839 of record JARJEB010004202.1, read on the forward strand.
GACGACGCGATATGGCTGGGGATAATCTGCTGCAACGGTTGCATCCGTATTTTAAGCGTTTTGTGCAAAGCAGTCGAATGTGTGATGTTTTGGGCATCGCCGGCAAGTTGGAACAAAGCATTAAACAAACTGATAGCCGATGCACACCTTTGAGTCATCACAGCAAAGCACCTTTGCAATTTGTCGTTGGAAATAAGGCAAGATAATGTTATTATATTATATTTCGCGCTACCTCTAATACGCTTTGACGCTTAAAACATCATAAATGTTGACAAAGTAACAACATTTTGGATATTTGGATACATTTAAAGTTTTTTTAATAATTGTTTTCGTTTGTTTATAGTTTGGTGTTAGTGCATTGGTCACGATATTAGTACGTACGGAATATTTAATCTCGTCTGGGAATGCGTCAGCGGAGCAAGTCGACGATTGGCTGTCATTTTTGCAGAATTGGGCGGAAGCGACGAATGGTCGCAGTGTAATGGCGATCCCAATCGAATTGATTCCACGTCCGGTTTTCATCAAGCATGTGAACCGTTTCGTGCGGCTCGGCGACGATAAGAGATGTCTCTTGGAAAAACACTATGTCGACATTAACTAATCGACAGACATACACAAACACACAGATTTTATTCATTATTTAATTATTTGCGTTACTATTAAGATTTTAAACGCTTAAGTATGTTTTAACTACAATTTAGCCGCGAAGAGTAAACAAATCAACAAACGGACTCTACAAAATGAAAACATTGATGCAAATGCATTAATTTAATAATATAATCAAAGCGAAAATGATTCAGTAATAATTTAAATACTGGGTGTTCCCCAAAACAAGCAATAGCTTAGGTCGTTTGTTGAATATTTAACTTTACAAGAAAGTCCGTTTGTTTCACTTAAAGTAAAACATAAATCGGTGCATAAAGCAAAAAATATTTATAAATAACAAAAAGCAGGAACGCTGCTTTATTATTTAGTATATTCGTTTTATTGTAACAAAAAAACAAACAAACAAGTTTTCTATCCAAATGTGAATATGAAATGATCAAATTGAGATTTTTAATTTAAAGCATAGAAAATGCGTTATGTTACCTAAATTTATGACGCTGAATGCTGAAAGTGTAAAAAGATAGATTTCTAGTGAGGTTTTGTTTAACGTGTTTAATTTTGACGTGCGTCCGCGACCGTATTATGCTGCTATTATTGCAAATAAAGTCGCGTTGATCTGTAACATTTCAAACACTTCAAGAAAAGCATAATGCATATGAATATGTTTCCGTAATTGCATTATGTTTGTACTGCGTGCTATTACGCATGCGCAAATGAGCGCAAACGAAATGCATAAATTTGTTTTTGCAATGTTTCATATGCACTTTGACAAGTGTCGGAATGAAAACGAAAAGTTTTCATTTTGACACTTTTAACTTAACAATTTAACACAAAATAACTTATTATTGTTTCTGTTTGTAATTCTTGTACAAAAACACAAGATGGAGCCCATGAGCTTTTATTTTAATATTATTATTTTCCTTATTTAGTTAGTTTCGTTGCTTTCATTAGGTATTTTTTTTTATGTAACAATTTCATAGTCATTTAAGTTTAGCCGCATTTTACTCTCTTGTGATGTTTCATTTGACACATTTATTATTGAATGATTGATTATGGTTTATAATTAAGTTTTTATTATAATAATGAAAGATATGCAAATGAAAATGATGGAAAGGATATGATAAATCAATCATTGAATGATTTACTATATTAAGTTTGTATAATTCATGAGAAAAGTGGATGATTATGAAGTATGAAGAAACAATAATTGATAAAAATGAAAGAAGACATAACTTAGCTCTTGCTTAACAAATCAGGAACCTATGCCATATACGTAATTCCATCAAAATTTTATGTACCTCTATAAATTGTAATCTTTTGTTAAGATTTTTGTAATTTCCTTGTATTTCCTCCTTAAAATTGAAGAGATGCTTGAAATATGGAGGGTCAACTGTACTGAAAAAGTTTGAATTTATTCTAGAGACATTTTTCCATTGTTGGTATTACTGATCCGATGATACCCGAACACTTGCATTCGAGTGGGGCGAAGCGGGACGATTCAAAAAGGACGTCGGTGATAACAACAACATGGCGAACACAATCTCAAGTCAATTACCAACGATCGAAGAAATTATTGTACAAGATTCCAAGAGATTGCACGTTCAGCTGAAAAGATCATCAAGGGCAAGGTGTTGTTGTTTCGGTGAGTCTATATATTATTACGATTGTACGAATACCGCGCTAACAATTTTGATTTTCAATATTTCACTGCAACGTTTAGGCACTGGCGCATGCTGAACTGAAGTTAACAAATTGCATCAAGTTATAGCGATGTTATTGCAAATGCGATCGTTCGGTATTGTAATGAATAATGGAATGGACACTACCAGTTGTTTGAAATAACAAAACACATAGATGTTTGTGTTAAATTTTCTTTTGAAATGGCATTGCGATAATGTTAAGTCGCCATTTTGGTTGATCATCTTCCACTATTCAGAATATCGTCTTTCGTTATTCGGGTATTTTTATTTGATTTAACTAGTAATCACCGTTAAAGGATAGTTATCGGTATAAATATATTACTCACTCATTCATTATGTTAGCAATACAATACAATTCAATCATTATATTATTTTATATTAAAACTTTTTCGACTTAACCGACTTAACATAAACAATTATACATAATAATTATACAATTTGCAAGTAGTAATAGAATAGAATCTATACCTACATCTTTCTCTTCACATTACATTTTCTATTATACAATTTGAGACACTAGTCATACGTTAAAAATGTTCATTTTATTTGAGTTCACTTTTTTGATAATGTAATGTGTGTTGCTTTCAAAATAGATTTTTGTTTAAAATAATAGCAACCATATAAAAAGGCACCGCGATAATTCACTTCAAATTTTATATTCTACATCCAAAAGTCAATTGTTAGTTTTTCTTAGCAATTTGCAATTCCAGGTTGTTAGAGGAGAATTTCCATTTGTTTCTTTTCATCTGATTCATATTTACATCTCTTAAATTAATATATTTTTACACTTAAAATATTAATTCTCCAAATATCTAAACTTTATCTAAAAATTATTCCCTTTTTGTATGACTTATTCTTAAATCTTTAATAATTTTATATTAAAATTTAAATAGAACTATATAATATATAATGATTTATTACAGTTTATTATAATAAGAAAAACCGGAGGCACTTTACTTTCTTCAACTTTCGTTTGACTGGTTGTGTGTTATCAATCACTGTTATCATCAAAAACTATTCAAACTTTGTCATTATTAGCAATATCACTTGTTTCAACATCATTGTCATTTGCCACTGTAACCGTAACAGGTTTAACAGGTTCTATAGTTATGGTATTGCTACTGTCTGAAGGCTGCGTGTTGTTAATTTTGTAAGATTCATCATTACCACTAGCATTAGCATTATCAGCGACATCAGCGTTACCATCATTGGTTGGATTAGAAGTTACAATTTCAACGATATCAGCGATGCTTTCCTTTAATTCATTTCCTTCAACTAAAATTTCTGTTGCTTTTGCAATTTGTTCATTTTCATTCTCATTAGCAATTTGTTTTTGTGGTGTTGCTGGTAGCGTTTCTTGTCCCGCAGTATCCGCTTCTGCAACCGTTGACATTGGAATATTCTTTGAAGTCTTATCATCGAGATCTTTTTCTTTTGTGGACACGTCTTCACTTACACTGTCATTTCCAATTTGATTTTCTATTTTTTCTCTTTCTGCAGGTAGTTCGGTCGAAACGACAGACTGCTTTTCTTCTATTGACTCACGAATTTTTGATTCTAAATTGTCATCATCCTTATCACCAATACCATCACTTTCAATAGGTTTATCAGAACTAATTTTATTGCTTTCGGAATTCTCGTTTCCAACGATGGGGATACTTTCATTCATTTTGGCTTTGGTCAGTTTGTCCAGTGCATTTTGCAAGGACTTCTCTGCTTTTCCTGTCAACTTATTGCCGGATACAGTTGTAACTAATGACTGAGACACATTAATAGGGGAAACAACTAAATTGTCGCTTGAACTCGTTAAAGTAGTAGACGTTTCCTCATTTTTGTTATTCTCCTTAAGTTCCGGTTCAATTTTCGAGGAATCTTCCAAAATACCTTCGTTTTTACTTGGTGTAGTTTCAATTACTTCTTTTGGTTCTACTACTAATTCATTGCTTTCTCTCTGAATTTGACTTTTGCTTTCTTTTATGATTGTTTCATCGTTAGTGATTGTTGGAGAAGTAGGTGTAGCGGACATTTCTTCCTTTTGTTCCTCCGAATTTTTCAGTGATATTTGGTCGGTTTTTACATGTACATCTTTGATTGGTTCATTGTTGCTGATACTGCTGAGTATCGTTTCATTCGCTGCCGTCATCGTCGTTCTAGATGGTGTAATTGTAATCGAGGACATTAACGTTATTGATTTCCCAGTTGATAAACTATTATTGCTTTTCAAGTTTGTAATTTTCGCATGTGAATTAGTTTTGCATTCCTTTTCTTTAGCAACTTGTACAATTGTAGTTTTAACACTGGAAGCTTTGGTTTTGTCATCCGTTTCTCCGCTCTTATCCTTTATATCTTTACTCAGATCTACTTTAGCTTTCTTCGCTGGCGGCATATCACTTGGTGATTTCCTCCTATCATTCCTATCACTTCTCTCATCCAACTGTTGATTCTGCAACATTAGATGTTGTTGATGTTGTTGTTGCGATCCTTGCCCTTGTCCGGGACTCTTTGGGTTCTGATTCATCATAAGCCCACCCATAGGATACACACCCATTTGTTGCAATTTGTGCAAATCATAATTAAACGGCATACGGTAGGCAAGGAATGATTGATACGCGGCCATCATCATCGGATCGTAACTGGGGAAACCGCCAGACTGCGGATACATAAACTGATTCGGCGACATCGTCGGAGACTGCAAATTGGGTACGAAAGGATTTGTCGGCGTAAACGATAAATTCGGTTTCTGCACTTGGGGCTGGTGAGGATGTTTTAAACTGGGACTCACACCAGGTGACATCAACCCGGATACGTTAGCACTTAGATGTGGACTTGACGTCGAAGGGCTGACGTTTGTTGGTGTAGGACTAGGAGTTGAAGATGTCCTTGACTTATTTCCACCGACATTCGGAGAATGCGGACTTTTCCGTTCGGATTGTTGCTGTAACTTTAACGGATTGAATATTGAAACCGAGGACGTATTAATCTTCAAATCACTTGTTTTTTGAGTTCCTACCCCTTGATTGTGATGATTGAAAGTACTACTCAGACTTGTCATTTCGGGTGCTCGCTCCATGATTGGTTTCAGTGTCTTTGGATCGATTTTAACAACGGAGTGCCGCTTTATTTCCGTGGAACTACTATTGGAACTCTTTTTAATCCCTTCTGAGTCTTTCTTATTACTTTTTTCTTTCTCTTTATCTTTTTCCTTGTCCTTGGTATCTTTATCTTTCTCAGGACTACCCGTCGGATGGACTTGATACATTGGCTTAACTCCGGAGGCAGGGTTCCCAAGATATCGGGGCAAATTATTCCGCATTTTGAAGAATTTCGCAGGTCGTATGTTTCGTAAATCATTCGTCGTCTTGGGTTCGGGTCGCGGCAATTGTGGATTCCATGTTTTGGGTGGATCCCGTAGAGTTTTGTAACTCTGTGTTGGTTTCAGCTTACCGGCTTGTGCCGACGGCGATGGAGACGCATTAGATGTTGCGCGATTGCTAGTAGTGACGGAGTTATTTAACTTTTGCACGGTCGGCACCGGAACGTTTATGGGCGTGTAACTAGGCGTGTGTGGCGGTGTGTAAACCTTATTATTCGAATGCTGCGGATACGTTGGAAGTGGTAGAGCTTGAGGCGGTGCCGGCTGCATAATTGAAGATGATGGTGTTGTAGTAGAAGTGGTGCAAGTTGCCGTGCCAGACGCTTGCGTCGAACTAGTCGCCGTTGTCGTCGGCGGCATTAAACTTGTTTTATTAAGCTGTAATTGTTTCTGTTGCTGCACTTGTTTTGGTTGTTGCGAGTGTGGCGAAGATTTCGGGATAGGGGCACTTTGTTGTTTAGTACTTTTAACTTTAGTTATCGATATTTCACTTAGCCCACTGTAATCTTCAGATACAGTCTTATTCGAACTTGGACTTCGATTTGGACTCGTTGTTGTCGTAGCCAATGAGTGCTTCTTTAAGGGATGATTGCTTGATAGATTTTGCAAGCCAGCCGAATGGTTGAGTAGTACAGGTTTGTCTGATATTGGTGTTGAATGTTGGCTTGCATCAATTGCTTTCGTTGTTTTCACCTTTTTGTGAGAAATTTCACTTTTTTCCACAGTTTTAGCATCATCTGCAGATGCCTTTCTTTTTCTGTCCAATTTCTCAACATTTCCCTGCTTTAGACCTTTCATTTTCGCGTCTTTTTTATTATTGGTCGCTTCATTAGTTGCATTTTTCAATTGCAACGTCGATCTTGTTTCCCTCAGCAAACTTGTGCCACTGTTTTCATCCCTTTTCGATCGCAACTTTTGTTTGCCTTTGTCTTCGTTTCCTCCAAATGTATGTGTAGGACTCTGTTCGTTCTTCGTTTTGGTCTTCAAAGTCGTCATCTCCTTACATTTGTCTTCGTTTGAACTAGTTATTGCTACTATTGCTTTATCAATTTCCGCCTCTTTATTCCCTTCGTCCTTGTCATTGTCTTTGAGTATATTATCCTCCAATATATTTAAACAATCTTGAATGCCAGTTACGCTCATCTCCCCATTCTCACTAATTCGTAATTGTACCTCTTTCCAACCTTCTTCGTACGTCTCATTGTTGTTTTTTTCGTTTGACGATAATTTGCTTTGCTGTTTATTTGACTTTGTGTTTTCGTAGATGCGATATGTAAGTGCCAAAGGTCCTTTCTAATAATTATACCACGATTATAAATTACAATAAATAATTTATTATAAAAATTTCGAAATACTTACGCGACGCCATAAGTAAATATAGGCAACATCCATGAGTGTCAAGTATGCGTTGAGACAATCTTGACTATGCAGAATGTCAACTCGATGGTTGTCGTTCAGATCGTATTTCGCCCGTATGAGTTTCTGCAAATGCGAGACGGACACTGCAGCGGGACATCGCAGATAACGTGGAGTAGCTTGCTCAGACGCGCCGTGATAGATCAACGAAATACATATCGTTTCGTCCGGGGTGAGCAGATGTTGATAGGAAGCTTCGCCGCGTTGCTCCAGACTGGACGGTTTCGTGTCAGGGTGATCTGCGTAAAACGCACACCGTCTTTGCATTTCATCTACAGACACAAACAGCACATAGAGAGAATAATCAATTCGGAAAAACCCAAATGCAATGCAACTTACTTTGAAATAACTTGGGCACTAATTTATAAACAACATCTTGTAGAGTTTTGTCCGGTCGAATATTGAGCAAAGGTTTGGTTTTGTGCACTTGTACATCGCACACGGGACAGTATTTATTCGTCTCTAAATATTTAACAATGCAACTTCGACAAACTACAAACGAAATATTAATTTTTTTCTTCATCTTTCTCTCATCCATTTCGTACTTACATGAATGTAAACATTCAATAATAGTCGTTGCATCAACGTAATAACCTTTGCACAAATAGCAAGTCAAATGTTCGTTCAATTCAATAATAGGCACACGTCTTGGGGCCCTAAGAACTTCTTCAGTAGTCGGACCTCCGGTTGGCAATGCAAATTGTGTCGCAATCGCATTAGATTGTGGTGCCTCTGCCTGGTTGCTAAGGGCAACATTCGGCGCGCTCTTAAGTATCATTTAGACGGTTTCCTTCTTAAGTGATCAATCCATAGTTACATTTAAGATTTTTGATTCATTTTTGTAAATTTCAACGAATCTTCAAAGATTCTCCAAAACGGTGTGACCTACAAACAAACAAAAACCACTTACTTACACATTGATGCACATATGAATTGCACATGCACGATGTGTGCGCTTAAGTGTGGGTAAGTAAAATGCGAAACGTAAAAAACAAATCGACGATGATCGCATGCTCACCACCATCAATCTTCTGATGCGTTGTAATGGTTGAACGTAGAACGCAATAATATGCAGACATATCAACACTTTGAAAGAGTGACGCGGTCAATGGATTGTTTATTTGCCAACAAATACGCACATGACGATTAGGGTAAAACAACAACAACGAAAATTGGAATGACAGTTGATGTAATTCGTACTCGTACTATTATGGAAAACGCACTTGCACGACACCATCTCATTTGCTTGGAACTTGGCGTTTCTAGGTTACGCGCGACGCCATTACTCATTATTTATGACACCTTACAACCGGAAACGCAACTAGTACAATTAAAGAATTTTGATCTGATTTAGATATATAAATAGACCAATTGTGCATGAAAATCACATTCTTTTCAAAATTCAGGCCATGGGCTACGGCATAAATTTGAATATTATTGTTTTTCTTTTTAGAAATTTTGGAAAAGTCGCGATTTGACTCCGAAAGCGGACCCTGCAGGAGAATAGTAGAACTATGCTGACATAAAACATGAACTTCACCTGTCAAGGGCTTCAAGATTTCAGAACCTGTATTTCTTTGTAAGTAACTTTTCTGACCGGTTAAAGTGAAAGTTAAAAAAAGGTTACGCGCGACGCCATTACTCTTTATTTATGACACCTTACAACCGGAAACGCAACTAGTACAATTATAGTATATTATTCAATGAGCCTATAATGCAGGCTATTATACGCGAGGGCAAGTTTACGCACGAGGCCGAGCGAAGCGAGCGCCGAGTGTAGTAAAGCCCGAGCGTATTAATAATT
>JARJEB010004206.1:0-18678 GCA_030264535.1 Liometoxenus newtonarum
GTCTGTTGGATCGGGATGCGAACTTCATCGTTATTATTGTATGAAGATGATACATAGGGGAGATGTGAATGCTTTTCTGCGTTGATAATCGAATTATCGAAATATGCGCGCTCACTAACGTCTAGTATGGATATTTTTAATTTTGTAACCAAGTGAAACTAAAAATGCTATATTATAGGAAGTCGCGAAACTAGTCGCACAATAAATAAATTTCGTGATGTGAATTCATCGACATCATTCATATTTATATGACCTCATTTGTTCTACCCAACTGGAACTAAAAATTTATTATTAAACCGCAACGGTCTTAAATAAAGTTGTATATAAGGCAATTTTAAATTGGTAAAATTTAGTTGAAATGATGAACCACATAAACAGAATAAACAAACAATTCAAAAGCTGGGAAGGAGATTAGCTCATGTTTACCTAAGTTATCCTTGAGGGTTAGACAATATACTCAGTGATTAAAGATGACTATACTATGAAGTGAATAATCAGAAATAGTCGAAAAATTCTAAATGACAATCATTTTAAATCACTCAGTATATAGATATGCAAAGTTTCCGTTTGACTCTTGGCATTCGGTGACTGGTGAGTTCATTCGCCTAAAGAAAATCGGCAAACGAAAACCAGACGAAAAGTAAACAAAAACACTGTAATTCGAAGCTTTCGTATTTTTTTTAGTCCTGCGTCTTCTGGATATCTACATCATGATGATCCGAGTATAACCACTTACATCCAATATTGCTATAAACCATTGGTATTGTCACTTTAAAGAAAATATATCATTAGTTTTCAACAATGCCAATTCGAATATGAAAGGTTTAAATTTTTAATGTTAATGCATTCGAAAACACATTCACTTTTGCCTTTCCTATATTGGCTTGCGCTTATTCGCAATTCACTAATGGAACTGGGAGATAAAAAATTTAAATAAAAATGGAAATGGAAAATTTCATTAAATCACGAAAATGTAATACTTACTTGCTCCAGGCATTAGTACACAATTCTATACAAAAGTAAACAAGGTATACATACATTTTTCACTTTTCTTTATTCCTTAAGGAAAACTTTAAATTATTCCACTTAAAATTTTTGAAAGGCTTTTAAAACAACAACAAAAACATGGAAAATGGCTTGAACATGGAACGTCCCAACTGATAGTGAGAAAATTCGTTAATGGTGGTTTTGTTCCGGCTCATTTGGGGTGTTTTGTTTCAATGAGAATGCATGTATTGTGGATATAGTTAGAATGAATTACATTAGCGATTAGCAATTATGTAGAAACACGCTCGGTAAGCATTGTAGAAAAATATATACCGGGTGCTAGGGCATACACGTTAAATCGCAGTTATCATGATTTTAATGGTTCTCACTGCGAATAATTTGTCCAATTTATTTTTTATACGTATTCTTACACAAGTTTTCAAAAATTGCGAATATTCGCAAACTATTTTTTTTTCGAATATTCGCAACTAAAAACGAAGCTTTATTGTTACGTGAAATTTGGAAATGTGGGTTTTAATTGAATTTATGTTTCATTTATGTTTAGCTTAGGTACAAAATTTATCTCTGCGGCAAATTGCAGTTGTATTTGCATTATAACATTCCATTATTATCCTTTACATATGGGACCTTAATATTAATGCGTGCATATAATTTATTGCTTATTTTAACTATATATGAAGAAAGTTTGCGAAAAATTCTAAGAATTGAAGAATATGAATTCTAGGAATTCCAATTTTAAATAATTTTAATTTTAAGAAAATATTTTTAAGTGTTAATCAAAAGCAAAAATTATTTAGAAAATTATAATTCATATCTCAATATCTATAATAATCTTAAAAATTTAAATGGCAATTATTAATCAAAAATGATACAGTTAAACCATTCAATTACACATCGAAGTGAGGCAGAAGGCATGATAACCAGGGCTAAACCCTCTTAAGTGCAATTGAATCAAGTCCAACGAGTAATTTAATTATTTCAGACCATTTAATTACGTTCGAACATTTCAGACGATAACAATTATTTCATTCTCCATTTTCATAAACAATTAAATTCTGGCTAATCCCAGAAAATTCCGTGCCTAATTATCGAAAAAATAATAAAAATGAATGTAGCTCTAAACCTATATTCGGTGAAAGTATTAAATGAATATATTTGAAAATGTTGCTACACATAAATAGTATTTCCACCATTTCCATCTCAATAAAATCTCTCTGTTCCGATGTGTTGCGTTTGCTTACTATAAAACAGCGTTTTATTGTCTGTACGGTTGTGCATGCGGCCGAGGCTAAAAGCATTCTGTCAACGGATATTTACTACCACAAGGAGTCATGAACATTACACGCACCCAAAAACATATGAAATAACACACGCTAGCACTTTAAACACATGTTTAGTAAAATATTATATTGAAGAATAAAACGGACTTTTAAGGGATATAATCACGTGTACGAAAACAGAATAATATATTCAATACACTTTTATATCAACCACGATGTCCCGATTTAATTAAAAATACATTGAGTTTCTTTGTGTGGCGCGTGATAGATTCATAGAGTAAGGTTGTAAAATTGTAAGCACAATGTATTCCTAATAGTTCCGGAAAAAACAAATTTTATGGCATTTATGAACTGTATCGAAAACTGTAAATAAATTGTGAAATGCGTGTTTTGCATCTATCAGACTATAAAAGTGTTTTATAACTTCCAAAGGCCCAATGTCTCCATATTCTGGAACCAGGAGGTATGTTTTACAATTGACATTTGTAAAAATTCTTGGATTGGATGATTTTTCCTATACGCGAACATTTTCTTGGTGTTACGTATTAGTTTTGCATTTTTTTTTGGTTTGCTAGTTGATTGCAAATTTATGTTTTGACATTGTGTACTAAAAGTTTGCTTCCTAGTGCTTTTCTTTATCGACGGATTTTCGCCAATTTCGGATTTATTCATAAAAATACAAATCGATGAGTTAAATTCGCAACGGACAACTTTTCGACCATGCACATCACGATTTCGTAGAACTCGTTGATTGGAAGAGTAATTTTAATCGGAAAGTGGAAATTGTACAGAAATTTAGTGATGTCAAAATCTAATCAATCTCATTTCCACTTTCCGATCGTAATTATACTTTTACGATCGACGAGTTCCACGAAATCGTAGTGTAAATGGTTCGAATTTATAGCGGCGATTTTTTGGAAGTATTTTCTAATTATAAAAATAGTTTTCCTGTGATTTGTTTAGGAACATCTGCAAAAGGATGGTGATTATTAAAAAAATTTAAATAAACAAATTTTGTGCTGTGCTTGTCACCACAACTGTAAATGTTGAAATGCGTGTTATATGCATGTATCAGACTATAAAAATATTTTATAACTTCCAAAGGCCCAATGTCTCCATATTCTGGAACCAGGAGCTATATTTTAAAAATTGACATTTTAAAAAATTCTTAGATTGGATAATTTTTCCTACGCGAATATTTTCGAGGCGTTACGTGGGACTTTTGCATTTTTGTTTGTTTGCTAGTTGAATGCAAATTTATGTTTTGACATTCTACTAAAAATTCGCTAGTGCTCTTCTTTATCGATTTTGGTCAATTTCGAACCAGGTCGTCTCAAATCGGTTCTATATACCTGCATGCTGCATACGAAGTTTTGTCTCGACAAGTTGCTCGGTTCGGCTGGTCCTTTCTGTCACGAGTACCTGAACAGTGCCTTTTGCCCGACTAATAATTGCTTTTCCCCACTGGCTTTCGGAGCTATACCGACGTCATCGCTCCGTAGCTCAATGGGGAAAAGGAAGGTTCGGTATGCCGATGGTTTTCTGTTTGGTACAAATAAATCAGTAGTCGGTACGGATACTTCACAACTCGACCATGTACTTTCTACGCTCCGTAAAATTCTACGATCGTGGAAAAAATTTGATAGAATTTTAAATCACATCAGATAATGATTACATTTTGATATCCCTGAATTAAAAATATTTATAATTGTTTACTAAACTACAAAATGAACTTTTATCCTTGTCTTATACTTAAAATTGTCAACATTATATGTAATTTGCTTATCCACATATAATAACAAAAAATTAGTAGTCTTATTATTAGCAGTGGTTTGATAAAATTGTTGCTTGGATATTATAAAAGTGGTCGAAAAAAGTGAAAAGGCATCAATTGATTGTTGAAAGCGCAACATAAACCGTTTTGAGCAATCATGAAATTGTCGTTATTTTGTGCGGTCTGGCTATTGCCGCTCATGTAAGTGTTATTACTTAATATTTTCAAAAACTTAATATAATATCCAAATATCCAAAATATAATCTCAGAAAACTGCTATTTTTAATGAGGAATAAATATTTTTAATTATTATTTTGTTTGTATGATTATTTAGGCTACGTGTGATGAAGATGAAACCAAATGGAAACAAGTTCGGGAAGAATGCGTGACTTCCTCCCAAGTCGACAAGGACATACTTGATAAATACCGCACTTACGAATACACCAGCCGCGATGAAAAGTTGGGAAAGTATTGTAGCTGCGTCTTTGGCAAGATGGGATTCCAAAATGCCGACGGTACTTTTAATTCTGACACTATTATAGAAAAAATGTAAGGGACCGCGAAATATTTACAAATGCAATTAAGAAATGCGCTGTCCATGATCCAAATGTTAGTGTTGATGATAACGCCTTGAACTTAGTCAAATGCTTCCGCAAAGATGTTGGAAAGAATTACAAACCGTTTTAATACAAAAAAACTCATTCTAATTGGATATCAATTTGGAAAAGAAGAAAATAAAAGAAAATAAAAAATCTATAAAATAATATGACAATTTAATAATTACTTAAGATAAGAGATCTTAATTTCTGCCTAAGTAAAACAGAAATAAATCAGTACGCTTACGTACCGCACAACTTTTCGACCATGTACTCTCTACATTCCATAAAATTCTACGACTAGGGACGGACTGGGTCTTGCAATTGGCCCGGGCCTCACGATCGCATATTAGTAAGGTGACCAACAATTTTTTTTCAATCACAAGGAGGGCACAGATGATGCAGTGACCCAAAAAAGGTCTCAAATCTCAAAATCTTAAGCTCTGAATGTCAAAAGATTCCATGTGGTACCGGTACGTATGGCAGAAGAAATGGTGACAAAAAAAACAGCACTAGAAACTCTACAAAATCCTCTCGGGAAATTCCCGAATGCTCTTATGGCCAGTCTGTCCCTGTCTACGACAGTGGAAATAATTTTGACAGAATTTTGTATAACATCCGACTTTGGTTACATTTTAATATTGCTAAATTGATAATATTTAAAATTGGTTACAATGAAACAGAATCTAAAACTGTGGTTCATGATTAGATTAAATAAAAGATGAACTTTTGTCCTTGGCACGTAATAATTTAATATAATTGCAAATTACAAAGTACAAAGTAAGTACAAAGTAAGTAATTTGTTTATCCACATAATAACAAAACATTAAAAATATAAGTTAGTTTTAGTCGTTTGATAAATTTGTTGCTTGGAGAAAAGTGGAAATGCATCAGTTGATTGTTGAAAGAACAACAAACCGTTTTGAGCAATAATGAAATTCTTGGCCTTCGTTCTTTTGTGCCCTCTATCTATTGCCGCTCATGTAAGTTTTTACTTAATATTTTCAAAAATTTAATATTTGAAGAAAAGTAACATGCAAAGCAGCGCATTTAACTATTTTAATTAATATTTTGTTTGTATGATTATTTAAGCTACGAGTGATGAAGATGCAACCAAATGGAAACAAGTTGGCGAAGAATGCATCATTTCCTCCGAAGTCGACAAGGACCTTCTCGAGAAATCCCGCGCTCACGAATATTCCAGGCACGATAAAAAGTTGGCAAAGTATTGCAGCTGCAAATTTGCCAAGCTGGGATTCCAAAATGCAGATGGTACCTTTAATTCTGACACTATTATAGAGAAAATGCAAGGGAACATCGACCGCGAAATATTTACAAATGATCCAAGTGTTAGTGTTAATGACAACGCCTTGAACTTAGTCAACTGCTTCCGCAAAGATGTTGGAAAGAATTACAAACCGTTTTAATACAAAAAAAGTCATTCCAATTGGACATCAACTTGGAGAAGAAACGAAATAAAAATAAAATAAAATTAAAAATCCATAAAAGTGATCTTAATTTCTGTTCACTTTCCAATTTTCGATCAAACCCGTTCCGATTTATTCATAAAAATAAAAATCGGTGGGCACCAATTCGCAACGCACAACTTTCCGACCATGCATTTTGATCGAAAAGTTGAAATTGTACAAAAAATTAGTGATATCAAAACCTAACCAATCTGATTTCCACTTTCCGATCAAATCTATAATCTTAAGATCGGAGGGTTCTACGAAAACGTAGTGTAAATGGTTCAAAAAAAATTGTTTCCTTGTGAATTGTACAGAGCGTACCATCGAATATAGCATGTAGCGTATGCAATGTTCGCAGCTAAGATAAACGGGTCAAACTCATGTGGCGATGCACGATCAAAGTCGTTACTGTCAGTTGTCAATTTTCTTCCTTGTCATATTTCAATTATTTGTTAACAAATTATTCATCAACTTCTTTCTCAAGGGTTAGGTCTTTCAAATAACTCACATAACTCGGATCACGATGATTCAACACGGTTTCCAATAATGATCAAAATAGCTCTCACACTGATGCACTGACTTGACTTGTCATCGTGGTCTTTCATCATCCTTCCCACATCCCCACTCTCTCCCCGTAGAAATCCCCACTGCCATGAGTTTGACTCGTTTATTTTACCTGCGAACATAGGAGATGCTACGTTCGACGGTAAAATAAACGCGCACGGTAAAAGAACATCTGAATAAGGATGATGAGGTCATTAAAAATTTTTAAATAAATAAATAATAAAAATTTCCTCTGAAGCTTTTCAATTATTCATATTTTTATTGTATATTGTATATACATTTTATAAAGGTAAGCAAATTTTTTTTAATTTCCAAAGTAAACAAAACAAAATGCATATAGTTATATTACACGGTAAAGATTTGTGGAATAAAATAATATTTATCAAAACATAATTTTAGATTTTGACCTGCCTAAGACGAATGCTCAATAGCAAGTAATTTGTAGAACTTAGAACTAATGTGACATGCCTTGATCAGGGGCAAATAGCAAGTAATTGAAGAGTCACCATACGTGGCTCATACAGCTTAGAAAGTATGCGCGTTGACCTAGCTTTAACAGACAGAGTTATTGATAGAAACTAAGCAACCTACAGTGTGAGCTATACATAATAGAATGCGATAATATAATTACATAGATATAGATAATTACCCAATGGGTCGAGAAAATTGAAACAGCAGAACCTTGTTTTTCTTTATTTAAGTACCTATACCTACAGTCACTTCATATTTAATGTAAATTTACATTTACATGTTACTTTGTTCATTTGTTGAATAAATTTTTTATGAATGTATAATTATAATGCGTTTGAAGCACTTCAGTGTATTTCGTTGCTGCATTAGGCACTAATTAATCGGTTAAAGTAGGATCGCATTACACTATTAAATTTAATTTCATTTGAAGTCTCGCAGTTAGCAGTTCGGCATTATGTTATTTTCGTCATGCTTGTATAATATTATTATATAAAAAGACATTATTTATTCATCATCCACGTCATTCGATGAGGGGGTTTCAATTCTCCGCGGAGGCGCAGAGAGACACGAGCGTTTTTGTATACCAACTTATTTACATTAAGCTTGTTTGTATAGAAAATGCGCGTGACGTCAACAGAACACGCCCATGATGTAAATTTCGAGACTTATTGCATTATGAATGTTATCTATCCCGTGTTAATTAAATTTTATTAAATATCTTGTTCAGAACCGAAATTAAATCGACAAAAGCTAACAGGATTATTCGATTATTGATACCTAAGGCTAAGACTGCCCGGTTATGAGTGCAAAAAAGCGTTTACATCTTCAATGTTTTGTTTAAATTTTGAATTTAATTATGGATCCCTGAACTATAAAAATCTCTAATTTAATATTGTTAACGAGTGTATAAATAAATAATGCTGGTTGAGTGAGTGAGTGTATAGGGAAGATTTAAGAATTTTTGGTCCTTTGCTTTGATCGTTTATAGGTACGTTTATAGTGTACAAACAAAAAACGAGGGTAATAAATGCGAGATCATAATTTTTCCCCAGAAACGTATTAAGAAAGTTATGTCGTAAATAAAAACGAAATATTATTAATTTAGACTCTTGAGCTGAAATATTTTTATTCAAACCACGTTTTTCATTAATTTATCAAAAAATGTAAAATACATTTTATAGTCATATTTTGTTATAAACATAGTACCTAATAATGTAAAGAAGTTTTTACTTATTATTATTTTATGTTCTAAACAAGCTTTTATTCAATTTAATAAATATTTTACTTTTAATTTTTACACATTTGTTTGAATAAGATAAAGACAAAACAAACAAATTCATGTTTTTCAAATACACATAAATATTTTGTTCGTTATTTTTGCACGTAGGTTCACCTTGTTTGTTGACCAATTGAATACAAAATGTTATCAGATAAAATACAAAGATTATATTCAATATTTTAAGATGTTGTTCAAACATAATCATGGACGAGTTTTTTTTACTTTTATTTTTCTACTTTTAACTTTGAATTTTTGACGACTCGAAGAGTGGGAACTAAGACAAGAAAAATATAGAAAGCTTGAGGAAAAAATGTCTTCCTTTTTTATTTTCCGAAGGAAACTCAGGAAGGAAATTATTTAGGCAGTTTTCTGTTATATATTTCCATTTTTAGTTTGCAGTTTTATTTTTGAACCTGAACCGATGTTAATATCTGATAACTACACAAAGACTGGACTATCATTAAAAATAATTAAAAATGAGGCAATTTTTAATAAATCCAGACTTTTATACCTTCATTTTTGTTATACCTTGTAATTTTTAGTTACATTGAAAAATGTACAAATTCTCAGTTAAAAAAAACAAATTAGCATTTTGATGTCAATTGACCAAATAAAACATTTCAATTTGAAATTCCTATCAACGCCAAAAAAAATGAATTAATTCTATTTTGTTTTTAACTAATAATTTTAAAGTTAAAGACTTATTTTTTGTCTTTTCTAGTAAACACTTTAAATTAAATTATGCTTGTTAAAACCTTACAACAACAAAAAAACGACGATGAAAATTTACCCTATAATAAATAACCATTAAACTAAAACCTTCGTAGAATAAAAAATACTGCAAAGCAGAAAGCCAATAAACATGACGACAAACACAAGACGACGTCAGCGCTTTTAATAAGAATTGTAAAATAAATGCAACGCGCGTTTGCGTTTGCCTAACTAATAGTTGCAATAAAAATCGAACGCGGCCCTGTCCCTGATAAAAAAAGCACACAAACATTAAACTTTTATCTCAAGCCGACTGTTTAATGCTATAATAACGTACTGGGTGTTTTCCAATAGAAATCCAAAGTTTGTTGTGGTATTTTGTGGACATATATTTTTTTTTGTATTTAATTATCATTTTTCCAAAACGAAATTTGTAATTGTTAACACTTAGTGTTTGTAGAGCAATGACTATAGAACATGTATACGTAGAAAAATATTTGATCTAAATATAAAATAAAAAAATATCCACACATAAAGTTTGTTCTTCTCCACGCTTCATAGAAAATTTTGTTCAAATAACCCATAAAATTTTGAAATCGTTCAAAATTTTATTTATTTCTTTATTTTTACCTTTGAATCAATTTGTTTATGAACCGATGGAATTTATTCATTTAGTTGACTTTGCCATGCATAATTCCAGATGCACTCGCGCCATTGAGTGCGGAAAACTTTTCTTCATCCCAAAGTTCCGCGACAAACT
The DNA here is from genome assembly GCA_030264535.1 of Liometoxenus newtonarum. Classification (NCBI taxonomy): domain Eukaryota; kingdom Metazoa; phylum Arthropoda; class Insecta; order Coleoptera; family Staphylinidae; genus Liometoxenus; species Liometoxenus newtonarum. Next base: position 9,913 of record JARJEB010004206.1, read on the forward strand.
TTCAACTTTACGATTTCCTTAAATACTGTTCTTTCGGCTTAAAAACTCGCGTTCAGGAAAAACATCCACTTAGAACTTGCAATTAACAATCTGTAGATTCCTATTTTATCCACTCTCGACTCTTCGTGGAAGCAAGCATGTACCATTAAATAGGAAAATATAAAAATCGTAACGTGCGTATTTTTGCGAGACGCCCGGCGTCGGGAAACTGCGCTTCCACTTCACTCTCGCTTCATTTATACTCGACGCCGGCGAGAATTCTGATCCAGACGCATCCCCACTTTGTCATTACGCACTCCCACCAAATACTACATAAATATTGGGTGTTTTGTTAAACAATATTACATACAATTATATAGGTATGGTTTTAAAATAATATTTCAAATACCAAAATATAAGTTTAAGAAAAGTTATGTATTTCTCGAAAACTTGTTGATTTTGTTTGCGTAATTTTCGTGCAACAACCAGTATATTAATATATGAAACTGGACAAAAGCTGGATAGAAACATGATGAAAATAGCAGGGCAAATAATAAGTAATTGGCAAGAATAGGAATCCATTTCTATGTTTTGCAGAATGCTGTTTTTTTTTTCTTTTAATAATTTATCTATTTAACCAGGCACAAATGTTGATAATGGTTTTGTTTATTATATAGGTATTAGAACAATGGGACATTAAATATTTCATTCAAAAAGATTAAATAAATACACTGGTGCACTCAGGCTGCACCTAGTTCAAGATCAGTGTATAAATTTTGTTCTAATATAATAATATAATTGAAAACCCCCTGAAAAAAAAGAAAACTAAAACTTTTAGTCAAGAAAAGTGATAATTTTTCGAAATTTTTAAATTGAATCATTACAATAATTTTCTCGCTCAATTTATTGTTTTAATTGGACATAGGCTTTCTTCGAAAAGTTTCGTAATTAATTAATAAATTTTGCAGCTCTACCATTGAGCTACGAGGAGCCGTGACGGTCGTATGTGTTAACTTTTCCTATTTGTTGTTGTTTCACGCATACACATGTTTGGTAGCTCAATGGTAGAGCTGGCCCTAGATAGGCTGTACGTTGCGGGTTCGAGTCCCGTCGAGAGAGTTAACTTTTCCTACAAAATTAAATAACAATAAGTTTGCTACAACGAAAAATCACAAATTACCTAATTCTTATAATGGAACACAAAAATATTTGACTTTCTTAAAAACTCTATGCGGCTAATTTCATTCTTTAAATATTTTCGCCTTTCATCTCCTAAGTATATGTTTTTGCTTTTGTTGGTGTGCTTTGTTTGGTGATTTTTGTGTAACCGATTTTAATTTGATATACTTGAATATCAGTCAGAATTGACAAAAATTTAAATATATTTGGGCGAGCATGATAAAACAGTGCATTAAATTTTGCATGGAACGACTCGCAAGCATTTGTTGTTCGGGGCAGAGTTGAACCGTTCTTGAACGTCCACAAAGCCGGAGGAAATTGCGAATCTTCACTTATGTAGTTGTCCATCAAATAGTCTAGAAATTTGACAAGTTTGGGGACATTTGGCCAAACTTGACGCAATGCGACATGAATACCTCTCTTATAGTCAACAACTACAATTTTTTTTTTTGACTTCTCAGAAGAAGTTGGTGTATGTAAACGCTTGTTTATCTCGGAGAAGGTTAAACGTCAAAGGAATGTAATGGCCATCCTTGAATCCATGAATGGAGAAAATTTGATAAAAAAAACTTTTTCTACGACCACTACGAAAAATTAACAAATACGCACAAGCAGCTGGCGCTGAAAACGAGTCTTTACGAACATTCACCACGAACATTCGTGACGTACGTTGAAGGTGTTAGATAATGCAACATGGAAAACAAAATCGCACATAATGAAGTTGTCAACGATAGCTTTTTTTAACCTTACTTACTTACCAGGAAACATTAAAGTATCATGTTTCACTTTGGATGCTTCTCCTAATCGTAATACACATCACGTACGCACTTTATTATTTTATTTGGTTTGTTTTCTTTCAATCTATAAAATTATTTTCAAAATGACTTTAGAAAAGTAATTTGTACAAGCTGAACTTGGCGATGAAGCTGTCAAGCGTCCGGATAAGGTGTCAAGCCTGAATGCAAGCAACCAGCTGAACTCACTTGTGTTATATGGGTTGTCCTCACGATTGTTTTGACTGATTTGTTTTCTTTGCGTTTATAAAATTATTATTTTGTGTGGTCGCAGAAAAAGTATAGTACGTAATACGAGTGAAAAGATGCAATTGCACACTCGCCGCTAAGCGGCTCGTTTGTAAATAATCCGCAGCGTGCGCAATAAGCAACTTTTTTTTCACTCTAGATACGTAATATACTATTGGGCATCGGCTGAACGTACCATCCACATATACAACATCCAGTGTTCTAAGATAAGTCATATTTCTTTCGGTGGAAAATATAACCAAGTTATCGTCCGCATTGTTTAATTGCATAAACTTTTCTCCAGTATTTGATGTTGGTGCAGCGTTGTCCAGGAAATGATGCACTTCCATAATGTTCTTCGGGATTGTTTGAAGAAGTTTTCTTCTTGCCCTATATACATACACTTCTTGATAGAAGCAACATCGTCACTTCTAAGCGCGGAATGATCCGTTTTTTAACTCTTGGTTAAGAAGTACGTTGGGACGCAATAAAACAGTCAGTTTCAAAACTTAAAAGGCATTCTCCCTTTTAATTTTCTAAAATAATTCATATAATTAATCGGTATGGGTATCACCGCACAACTTTCCAACCATAAAGGTGCAGATAACTATGACCTCAATGACATTGTTCAAAGCCAGATTAATGGAGATTCCTTGAAAATCCGACATTATTTCGAATACTTTCCTCCACATACCTTCTGAAAAAGATACTGGACACGACAGTAAATTTATTTACTACGTTTACATGTGGGAGTGATATATTATTGAAAAGCCGTTGAAAAAAAGAGAACTAAAAGTTTTAGTTAAGAAAAGTGAAAATTTTTCCAAAATTTTTAAACAGAATTATGGAAATAATTTTCCCTCTCACCTTATAGTTTTAATTTTCTTAAACTCTGAATATAATTAATCGGTACGGGTATCACCGCACAACTTTCCGACCGTAAAGGTGCAGATAACTATGACCTCAATGACATTGTTCAAATCCACATTCTGAAACCACCTTCTGAAAAAGATATTGGAGACGACAGTAAATTTATTTACTACGTTTACATGTGGGATTGTAATTGAACTTAATGCGATCCAAGTTTAAAATCCATCTATTACCCATGTAAACAGGCACCAAACCTAATTGAAAACCATTCGAACTTAAAGGTCGATTCACCTATTTCTGGGGTGCTATTGCATCGGACTGTCATATGTAAACAGTGAAATCATGTAAACAAGCCGCGCCCACTCTTGTACTTTCAATCGAAAAGAGACGTAGAAGTAAATACATATATCGATATCGATAACATACATTGTGAAAATGAGGATTAGGTAAGCTATCCTTTACTTTGCTTACTTAGGTTAATTTGTGAAGTGTCAAATTGTCAAAGTGTCAAAATTTGAGAGCGTGTGAAATTCGTAGAATAGTTCTGTCAAAGCTAATCTCGCAGTACCAAATGCACATTCATAGCTTGCTTCTAAAGAACTGGAGTGCGTTCCAAAAATCAGAGTGACGTAAAGGAAGAACTGGCAGACAACACTTTGAAAAGGCAGCAAGAAAAGTTATACTATATTCTCAGAGTTTAAATATATTGAATTTTGCATATTTTCATCAGATTTGTATAAATCCGACAGTCTCAAGTCATATTTCGTTTGATGGTTTCTGATGCACTGGATTAGAACAAATTTCATTTTAGAATCTCAGTTGGAACAAATAAAAAGCCATTCCTATTTATTGCGCCCATGTTTTCAAGACCAAACAGTTGGGAACGTTCTTGCGTTATAGTTATTTGACTTTTATAAAACCACAATGCGCATGACTGGGAAATGGGAAACATGTATCCCACTCGAAGGGCAGGGTAAAAAAAGTACTCTAAGTACACCTAAATGCGTTTCAAAAGTCGGAGTAATCGCTTTGAGGAATCAGTTACTCCAACATTTCGAACGATTAGAGTAGACAGTAGAGTAAACATTGGTGACATTTGGAACGCACTCCTTAACTGAACGCGCCACATTATGTATCTTCCCTGGGCTGAACTGAAATTGTATTTTACCTCTTCGGGGTTCATATGGCGTTAGATTCCAATCCGATTAAACAGAATTCGATGACGATATACAGGGACGTTAAACTAAACTTAAAGTTTCCAGAATATCAACAGCATAAATTATACTGGGCGTTGAAAGAACTAAAAAAATTTATATTTAAAAATTTTCTAATTTCGGACTAAGATATAATAGGTTGTAAGTTAGATTCGAAACATCCCGAATAGATACAAATTCTTGTTCTTAATTGTAACTATAAACCCTCCCAGTGTAAAGGAACAAAAGGAAATTTGAACTGAAACACGAACTGAACTGTATTAGTTGTACATTTAACGATAATAGGTGCCCAACGACGCGAAGTCTTAAACAATTATTGAGGATCTTATTGCATTAGCTGTTAGCACCCAATACTATCTACGAATGACAAATTGCTTTTCTGGAAGTTCCACTATTAAATAGAAAAAAAGTTAAGAGAATATGCAGACAATTCTGTAAAGTTTCTGTAAAATAGTAAATTTAATGAAAGCTGTTTTGCTCAAAAATAAGGATTGCAAATGTAATAAAAATGAATGTTATTACTTTCCGACCATACCGAAGGGACATGGTGGGGAAAGATATGTATAAGATATGAAATAACCAGAAATAACGCTTCCCTGAGTCCGAAAAAGTGTTTTTTCAGTGATGTGTATGAATTTGTTTATTTAATAATGCAAATTCTTACGTATGTTAAATTCGCGTCGCACAACTTTCCGACCACATAAACTATGAGTTCGAAGAAATCGTCGATTGTAAAAAAAACGGTGCATTAAATTCGCACCACACAACTTTCCAACCATAACCACTAAGATTTCGTAGAAATAGCCGATCGTAGAATAAATTCTGATCGGAAAGTGGCAATTGTACAGAAATTTAGTCATATCAAATAGTCATTTCCACTTTACGAGCAAAATTCATTTTAAGATCAACGATTTCTACGAAATCATCGGAAATTTGTGCGCTGCAAATTTAACGCATCGATCTATTTCATATTTCATATGCAAAAGCTGCCCAGATACCAAATTTCATCTATGTATTTAGCTACATTGCATCGTTTGTGCGGAATTTTGCTAACACACACCAAAAGCCACTTTTTCGGATTCAGGGAAGCAAGATTCGTGGAGATCCGTCAAAAACCCGAGTTCGATATTTTGACCAATCATCTATCTTTCCTCACCACCTATGCCTTCGGTAAGTCTGAAAGCAAAAACAAAGCCAACTTGTAATTTACATTTTCACTTCCGTTTTTCATGAAACGAATCTATTAAGAAAATTTGAAAAGAAAAAAATCATTAATAAAAAAAAAATATTAATACTTCCCCGGTATCAGTACTTTACAGGCAACCAATAATTATATTTTAAGGAAACGTTTGGTTTGGTTAATGGGAGATGGAAATAGGAAACAAATTTGAAATACAATAAAGTTTTCAGTCTGTCTTATTGAGATTACATTGTGTCGAGTGTCGAAACTAATTATGAACTTTTAATGAGTGAGGCGCATTAATTAATTTCGTCTAATAGCATCGTTAAAAATTTAATTAACGTTCAAAATCTCAAAGCACGTCAATTTTCGTCATATAAACATAAAGGAATGATGAAAATGAGCAAGGACGTGTCAAATCGACTGTTTTCCAAGTCTTCAAAAAAATAAAAAATACATAATATTTTTGCAAAACAATATCACAATGAAAATTACTTAATGAAGAAAGAATTCTTTCACCAAAAAAAACATCGAAGTACAGAAAAATGAAATACTTAATTAAAAATTATTTATTAACAAAATTTTTATCTTGCAGAAATTGAAATTTTATCAACAATCAACAAATAATTTATCTTTCAAAAATTAACAAATTTATTTATGATTCTTACATAAATGAAACCATAAATAAATATAACAACATATTAGTAACTATTATACATAATTAAATAGGTTTCTACAATTAATTTAATAAATAATTTTATTAAATGATAACTGGAAAAGAGCAAATTCAATTGATTAATCTAATAACGTCAAAATTTCGCCTGCTCGTGGTTGATAACATAATATCTAAGGCTGGGTACACACATTATTGGTTATTTGACGCATTGGCCACATTTCCACATTGGCGTATGGCAGACTTCAGCAGACCCAACCCAATGTTATCTTCCACGGTCAAAATGTTGACGACATTTGTGATGTCATATTAGAATACTCAATGCATCATCCAGTGCCAATAGCAGCGATTAGTTTGAATTTTGTACACAAAATTTGAAATTCAGCTGATTTCTGAAATTATAGAATTGGTTTTTGACAACTGATATCAGAATTGAGTCCGATGACTCTTAATTAATTAAATTTTATTCTTAACTATCAAGTATTTGACTTAATGCTCTTCTTGGAGTCTATTGAGCGCTTTGAGTACGAATTCAAACACCTATAACAAAATCAGAGATGAAATTGAAGAATAAAAATGGAAACAAAAAAAAAAACTTAGAATTATTGTTTTTAAGCCATGCAAATAATTCTATTTAAATCAAAGATTCTTTTAGTTAAAAGCTGTAATTCTGTTTTAATTCGTGTTTAAATAATACGTTTTATAATCAATTCATAATTTCAAATTAGTTTGTAGTTATTTGAGCAAATTTTGTGTATCAAAAAAAATGCAGTGATATATTGTGATCGTGACTATGAGAAAAGAGAATTTTATAAGTAGGTATTGAAATAAAATTAGTTCGGACCAGTTTAATATTTAATACGGTCTGATTGATGATTCCATGAGAAAAATCAAAAATTTCATTTTCTATTTGTTGTTATTGTTAACTTTTCTTAGTACATATCAAAATTTTTGTCTAATAATCCTTTCTTTTTTTACATAGTCACTTGCTTTAAAGCACCTTGACCAGCAGCTTGTGCCGAAGCGGCAGCTCTATATCTTCGCTCCCAGTCCTTACTATACCCACTATGTCCGTAGTTACCATAAGAATCTTCATGATACTCCTCACCATGCCCACTGTGACCAACATGATGGGGTACGGCATGCTTACAATTAACTTTCAAATTGTACAAGATGCCTGGCAGAACAAGGGCTCCTACGAGGATGACTTTCTTGATGAAGAAGATGCCCATTAAAGTCAAGGCCAGCAGCACTTTCACTTTGAAGACGCCGAAGAGGGTGAGCAATGATATCAAACCTTTTTTCTTGCCAACACGACCACGTCCTTCTATAATTTCAAATAAGACAATAACAAAATTAAGGATTAAAGATCTGAAGACTTTTTTAATTAAAAAAAAGTAAAAAAAAAGAAAAAGTAAACACCCAGTTAGATAAACAAAATTTTATAAATTTATAGCGAGGGACTTATATGAAAATTGTGGTGATGAAATGAGAGGAAAAAAATAAGACGCAATAACTGTAAAATGCTAATTCGAGTCATGAATATGTATGAAGTCAGTATGAATGAAATAATCGCTTTTTTGTAATTAGCATTGTAGAAAAGCGATGTCAAAACTCAACAAAAATTATGTGAAGGTGTAAATTACAACATCAGGTCATTAATAAGTACAATTTTAGTTACCAGAGTTTCTAGAAAGTTTTAAATTTTCCGTAATAAATTTTAAAAACAATGCACGGACTGGCGAAGCGAGGTGTGCCCCCTTTTCAATCAAAATATGAACTTTAGTATAAGATTAAAATTTAATAAAAATGTAATTTGCACTTTTAGTTTTTGTAATATAATTTTCAGGACCCCCCTGTATAAATTCCTCTCTACGCTACTGGCTGGCCTGGCACGGTTCATAAAAGCCGTTGTTATCTCCTCGTTATACGTTACCAATTAAAACAACATATATTCTGGCAGCTGTGTAAACATCTAACTCATCAATTCAAACATCAAACTGATATTTAAATGTTGTACTAACAACCCTTACTATAGGTATTGTCGCCAATTGTTAATTCTCTTAAGACCGGAAAACAAACATTTGGCATGACCAATTGATTCTATTCTTGTTCTATATTCTACGATTTTACTGGAAATTGTTGTTTGGGTTGCATACGTTTCGAGATTGTTTGACGCTTGACCGTTTGACTCTAATCCATAACGCAACACTTCAGTCTATCTCCTTCTTTCTTGTTCTATGTTCTACGATGTTACTGGAAATTGTTGTTTGGGTTGCATACGTTTCGAGATTGTTTGACGTTTGACCGTTTGACTCTAATCCATAACGCAACACTTCAGTCTATCTCCTTCTTTCTTGTTCTATGTTCTACGATTTTAATGGCAATTGTTGTTTGGGTTGCATACGTTTTAAGATTGTTTGACTTTATTTAATTCATAACGCAATACTTCAGTCTATCTCCTTCTTTCTAGTTCTATATTCTACGATTTTACTGGCAATTGTTGTTTGGGTTGAATACGTTTCGAGATTGTTTCACGTTTGACCGTTTAACTCTAATCCATAACGCAACACTTGGGTTGCATACGTTTTGAGATTGTTTGACTTTATTTAATTCATAACGCAATACTTCAGTCTATCTCCTTCTTTC
>JARJEB010004212.1:0-14251 GCA_030264535.1 Liometoxenus newtonarum
ATATATATATTTGTTATCATTTCAATGTACGAAATGCAGATTGCATTTGACGACCGGTTTCTTTAAATACAAAACCATTATCATCACAATCAAAATCTCAATGGATGTGGGGAAATTCAATTGAATTACCAGGAGAACCATCGCATCCCAACCATGGTCCTTCGAAATCGAATTACTAACATTAAAACGTGAAAAATTTGGAAAACACGCGTGGTGATAACGGTCAGCCATCTTGAAGAAATAAAAATTCTACTACTCATCTCAAAAATAATCTCAAGTATACAATTTCTTGACAAATCGCATCATCTAACATACAAGGTGAAAATCAACGTCGGTTAATTACAACAAAATCAATGTGTAATCACTTAAATCGTGAAAATCGGACGTTAGAAAATATAAATCGTGCAGTCGCGTACATAGTGCAGTCGCATGCATCGAACACCACACACACAGCTGGAAGTCACACACCTGAATGGTCTTCTAGATACGACGAACACAATCAGTAAGTCTCCTATAAATTTATCCTCATATCTATCTTGATACGATTTGAGTAGTCACAGTTTACTAACAAAGCAAAATGACTGATCTTCAATCGTTTCAATACAAACGCCGAGCCGTGAAAGGTCAGGTCACACTTTTCAAAAAGTATTTGGAGCGTCTTGATCCGGACACAATAAATCAAAGAGATCCATTCGAATTAGAGTCGCGATTAGCAAATTTTGAGCAATAAAAAAACAAATTTGATAATATTCAAGAACATATTGAATGCATGTCGGAACAACCTGTAGAGGAAACGGAGGTGCGAGACGAGTTTTATAATACGTATTATTCGCTTGTTGCTTTCGCGAAAGAAATTATCTATAACTTCAAACGAAACGAAGTAACTGATAATAATTCCAACGTGCGAAACTCTCCATCAAGCTCAGCAAATTCAAATGGTACAAATCAATCACAAACAACACAAATAAAATTGCCTACAATCAAATTTCCTCAATTTGATGGCACACCAACGCTTTGGTTGGAATTTTCAGATCTGTTTAACTCCTTAATACACGACAATGAAAATATAAAAGAAACTGAAAAGTTGTACTATTTGCGTTCCGCTTTGACTGGCGAGGCCGCTGGTGTAATTCAGTCCATCGGTCTATCAGCTGCGAATTATAACACTGCTTGGGACACTTTGTACTCTAGATACAACAACTGCCTTATCATATTCAATGAGCGCATATGCGCTATTATATGCTCGGGCGTTTACTCCGCTCGATTACCGTCTCGCTACGTACACTTCGCCGTCGCGTATTGTAGCCTGCATATGTGCTCATTGAATAATATACTATTACACCCCCTGCTCTCATCAATCGACGATGTTTTATTTGCATTTTGCTACAGTTTAGCAGTGATACAGTACAGCTGCTTTATTATAAACATGAACGCACTTATATATAAAAAAAACACGCGTTTAGATGGGTCGGATAAGGTTTTTTAGAGTTTATATACAACAAAAGCGAATTTGTCGTCGGCTTAAATCTTCGGCCCGCCGTTCTGTATTGTTTCAAAAGCTTTAGTTAGAGTTGAAATAATTCTCAAAACGACAAATGTACATGTATAAGTAACGGCCCGTTGCTACAGTCTGCCACTCTGTAACTAAGGATACTACAATATATTTTGAAATATGGCGGATTAGTCTTGAAATGTGTGTGGTTAGCCCGATGTTCAGTCCATTAGTTAAGTTTATGTTTTCGGCGTACGAACTTCATGTGAAACAGCCGTGTTAGCAATTAAGCAAACCACGAAATAATCAATCATCGCCACAAGAAAATGATCTGACGCAGGGTGTAAAGTATAAAAATTTGGTGTATACTGAGAGGAAATGTCGATTGAATGATGCGGCTGCAAGATTAAAAATGCTGGAATAGGTTCAACAAATCTGGTGAGCAACTATACATTTTATTACTTCGAGTTGTAGTTCTTAAATATTTGTGTTTTTCTCAAGTAAAAAAAATAAACAAAGATAAATACAAGAAAATAATAACGCTCTTGCTATCTGGATTTACCGCATCCTCATAAAAGTATGACAAATACAAATTGTCGAGCATTATCTGAAGCTCTAATCTTATCAGATTTTATTGGTCATATTTGTCAGACATTTGACAAACAGTTATCTATATCGACAATATCGCACAGACGTACTTACAGGCACCCCGTTTCTAGTTCTCCGATTGTTAACTCGTTTTGAGTAAAGGAGCCCATACACGCTCCGGAAATTCTCTGCGGAAAAACTGTTCACTCCTGTCCTGAACTGTAGAGATTTGTGGACTATCCAGGCGGCCAGATAAAAATTTGAAAAATGATTCTGAATATCTGAACAGTCCGTTAGTCCCGGACTGCGTCAGGTCAGTTGTTTAGGCCGAGTCCGGAAATCTGGACATGCTGACTGATCCGGTTTTACTCGGAAGATTTCTGGTGGGTGCATGGGCGCCTTTAGGAAAGAATAAGTTTTATCTGGCGTTATATACAAATGTGTACCGTGTCGTGTACATTGTTTTCCAGTTTGACAAATGTTTATAGCCGTGGCGTGTGTGCGGTCCACGTTTTCCAAGGGAAACCGTGCACGAGACGAGGAAATGATAAGACAGATAGATCGTGAGGATGTGGTGGCGGTTTTATTATAATCGAATTTCAATGTAACGTACCGAAAATTAGTTCCTTTTCCCGCCCATTCCACGAATTATTCCTTTTTGCCTTTAGACAAAACGGAAAGAATATAAAAGGGGGAATTACGATTAATTACCAAGCTCGAGTTTTCCTTTGATTTTCAAAGACGCATTTCATTTGTTCGTTAATTGCATTTATGTGTTTGTGCTAAAAGATTTCCCTGGGAACTTAATGCAACCACGCACATAAGGGCTACATAGCTTTATCTGAGAGATGAAGCGCTAAAAGAAGTTTCATAGCTTTATCCGAGAGAAGAACCGTTAAAAGAAGTTGAAACAAGATAAAGTAACGAGAATAGTTGATTTCATGAAAATATACTTCGCACAGTTCAAGTTATATCATAATTTCCAAGCAATATAGTAGTAGATGTACCAATAGTGTTCAGAGTATATTATTAATATTACTATATTAAGTTTAATAAGAAAGTTCCATTTTGTATTTAAAACTTTTTATTTTTTCCATAAAATACGCATGTATTCACATTCAAATTTGATATACAACAACAAACCAAACCAAACCAAACCAAACCGAACCCGAAAAAATACAACAAAGCTATGAATATTTGGTATCGCGTCAATTGGACGAGCGACAATTGGACGCGGTCAATTGGACGCGCGACAATTGGACGCGACGACAATTGGACGAGCGACAATTGGACGCGTGGTCTTATGCGTTCGTAAGACCACGCGGTCTTACGAACGCCCAAACCGAACGGTAAGGAGGTTCAGACCCTATTGGGGTTAGCAGAAGGGTAGTGACAGAACACAAAACGTACTTTGGTTTTAGCGTACTTGGCTGTTTGTCGTAAGCGTCCAATTGTCGCTCGTTCAATTGTCGTACTCGTCCAATTGTCGCGCGTCCAATTGACGGCGTCCAATTGTCCCTCGTCCAATTGACCGCTTCCAATTGACGTATAACCGAATATTTAATTCTCTTTCGCATAGGCGAAAACCGCAAATTTCTTGCTGTCAATTTTTCTTTTCTAAATTTATTTTGCTTATATCTTACATCTATTTTCTATACCTTAAAATGCGATTTCATCTTACGTACAACAATTCCTATGTATTTCTTGGAATTCTATAAAGGAAAAGAAACTTATTAACACTTCATCACATCGACCAAATTTCGTGCCCATTCTAGTTCTCGAGCCATATAACAGAACGTGATTTTTGAGTTGTAGATGTTCAGCTTTAGATATAGTCTATACTTCAGATCGGCACAAACACATTCAAACAAAACGAACTTGTAAGAAAATTGAACATCGCCCCAGAACATCGGGACTCCGGACTCATCGAAACTATTGTTCGGAATGAGTGAAGATGAATTAAGTGCAAATAGTGCGGAAGCAATCGTACAAATTGGAAACTGGAAGAAGAAACAATACTATTTTTACGTTATTACACGAAGCCCTGGTTCGTTCGCTTACAGATTTATTGCCTTTATTTTCGTTTAGTTTGTTACGTGTGTCAGGATAGTTGCTTTTATAACAGCAACTTAGTAGCATTGAAACTCTGGCCAGATTTATTTATGTTCCTAATCCTTATAGTACTTAAAATTAATGAGGCGTTATTTCGTTAGAATTTTTTTGTTCTTAGCCCTGTTGTTGACCGGATAAGTTGCAAAACTGTAAAAGTATCCGTGAATTTCAAATTAATAAATTTGAAAGGCCTTTTAATTCAAACAATGAATATGCAAGATGGGAGAATGAAAACACTCGTTCTTGTTTCTTGGGACTTTTGGGTCCAAATTGTTTCCTAACCCTTGTGCCCAAGTGTGGTTCCTAAAACAGCATCATAGGCTAGCACGGGTTGAACCGAAAACTCACACAAACCTTCACCAGTTATGATTCATGATTCCTTCTGTCTTACACCACCATTACCATTTTTTTCGTTCGTATTTTTTTGGTCCTTTTCGTTTCATGCTCGTACTCGTCCACTTGCACTCTATATGATATGAACGGGCAAGTCTGACAATGTTACCACAAGAGTTAATAACGTTCAAGAGTCAGAGTCGGAGAATATAAAAAAGTAATAAATTTCTCAGTATCATTGGACGTTTTGGCCATTGCACAATCCATTTATACCAAGAAATCAAACTAAACGAACGAACGAAAAGCTCATCCTAGTGAGGAACAAAACCAAAAACTCACTAAGTAAAATGAATTTTAGCTAAAACTATAGTTCACTACATGCATCCGATATTGTAAAACAAAATCAAAAAAATACTCTATGATTTATGATCCTTTGGACGACAAGTACCAAAACAACTGAACAATGTCGACATATACACTTAAATTAATTACTTAACAAAAGTAAGTTGGCGCGATTGAAATTATTTTTCATAAAGTCTATTCCAGGTTGTAAAAATTTAGTTTGCTTTTTATTTCCAGGGGCAGGACTTTCTAGATAAAAAATGTTTAGATAAAAGACTTGCACAAGTAACCATTCCCTCCCTTTACTATTCTTAGTACACCACAACACAAAACGAACATACAATAGAAATATCAACTAAACGATTTAACTTTTGCATAGAACTGAAGAGACATGGAACTGTCTGGCAAGTTAACAAACGTCGTACATTTTACATTGTAGTCGACTAGTAGATATAGTCGAATTTCCCGGTTTCGTACTCTTAAAATACTCAATATTCGAGTGACTTAGATTTTTTCATTCTTCTACGACTCTGTAAGTCGTAAAAAGTATGAGAAAAGTGGAGAGCTTATACAGGTATCGATTGAGCTTTTCGAAAAACGGAAAAAAAAACGAAAAAAAAAAGATTTGAGCGAGAATCCATTTATCAATAGCATCGCAACTCATTGATGGTTTTCTATAGGTGATAAATATTTTTTTATTCCGTATGATAAACGAGTTCCTTATACCACACAAAGAGTATATTTATTTTGACAAAAAAACAATTCCCAGGTTTTGAATAAAATATTTGAGTTTTTTTAGGTAAATTGAAAAGTTTATACTTAAATTGAAAATGTTTAAATTTGATCCTTTTGATTGGATTTTCTTTGTATTAACTTGCCATAACAAATTAATAGTAAATAATAATCCATTATGAATAGCTAATTATTTGCCATCATGATTGGAATTTGATAGTAATTATGGTCGCGGGTGGGCCTGGGTCTGTGCTGTCTGATGCAAGTGAATAGTTAACTCCAGCAGTGAATAGATAGGTAACAGTCTCATCAAAATAGAAAGCAGAATATAAGCTGTCATCAAAACAACAAAGCTCCGGATAATTGAACATCCAGGCTCTTAACTGGTAAAGCACAACGAGAAACAAAGACCTGCCGGACGGTGATATTGACTGTGACCACCTCTCTATATATTCCAATGCTGCTGACCCATCAAACGCACCGATGTAATTTAATCCCGTTTAACTGTCGTCGTTCTAAGGAGCACATTGCGCATGGATATCGCAAACACATCGAACTTGAGACCATATGGACCATATAGTCGTTCGTTCATCCCATCCCATGGGAAAATGCCAAGAGCGTATCCACTCAAATAGATCGAAGGTAGAAAAAAGATATCGAATCGGTAAATAGATGAAACATGAGCGCGGCTAATATGTTTTTCCGAAATTTATCTTTTGATGAAATGAATTTAGTATGATACTACGATGCTTTTATTCTATGAATGTATTTAAGCTGTTTTATATATTTTCTTTGGATATAGGTACTCAAAATCATTGAGCTTAGAGAATTATTGGATTCAAAAAATTCATAGTTTTGTAAAATAGGTTGTCCTGTGTTCGCCGAACGCATGCAGTATTTGCTCCTCCCACAAATAAGCGTCAAATTTGAATTGATTGTTGCTATTGGTTCGTGTCAATGTCAAGTTCGGATTCATTTCATGTTTTCGAATTTTCGCTCGTGTTTTAAACTTTAACGTGTCAAAAACTGTTGAAGCGTACAATATAGTGCGCAATTTAGTATCAACGTGTTCGGCGAACACAGTACAGGCCGTTGCGAACTTTAATGCAATTTAGTATATACTCTATGCTTATAAATACAAATAAAAGTTCAATATGAAATGAAAAATGTCGAATAGAAAGTTATGATTTATCTATTTGTTTGTAAAATAGTAAAATTCAATTTCCCGTCATACGTATGGAATGTTGAAGCGACTATACAAAAATAAATTTCGCGCTCGACATTAGTGTGTACCTATATATCCAGAGAACGAAAAGTAGTAGAGCTCGAGCAACGGTAAATTCGAAACGCATAAGAATTTCCACTATTGGTATTCGATAGTTGTTTTTTTTTTGTTGCACCAAGATTGTGAATGTGTGTGCAAACCTTGACTGAACTGCGTTTGAAATCGTGTGCTTCGATTAAGCTTCATAAAAAAGTCCAATGCACACAAAATATATTCGTCATAAATTCCAAAAGCTATACGTAGACATTGCATTCGAATAACAAACGTAACGCGCGTTGTCGTAATTCTTAGTTCGTATGAGAACGAGTCGATCTTTGGCCTCCGAGCATTTGCAATATCATATAACATTTTCCTTTGGTTCTCCCTGATATTTTCTCATTTTTTTCTTTTTTTTGCTACTCGTACTCGGTATGACCATTTTCTTCGGCCTTCGGTCGTCGGCTGTGTCGCAACAACGACGATTTACGTTCCGAAGGAAACAGCAACATATTTTACCCTCATACCGAAACTGTATGACAGTTATAAAGTCTAATAGTTTGTCTAACAGTGATTTATGCTTGAGTTTATATTGCATTTTCAGGTTACCAGGTTCAAATCAATTCGAATCCCATGAATTTTTACATGTGGCATTCATTTTTTTTTGATATTTCGATATTAAACGACAAGGGTGACCTAATAACGTATTACATGCAAGCTGTAGATTTGTTATTGCCACCTTTTAGAATTAGGAAATCAGTAATTCATTAATCAAGTTCTCATACAAGATAATTACACTTTGTGTAGTTAAAAATCCTATTTAAATAAATTAATCATTATTTTTAAACATTGTGTTGAAAATATTTGTTCCATGTCGTTTCCAATCGATGAATATCAAAGTGAGTTTTATTTGATTCATGCGTACAGATTGCTTGTTCGCTACGATAATGATGATGTTTTTTGTGCTAATGCTTGTCCTCATGATGTCGTGTATATTTTGAGCGTGCTTTGTTTAGTGCGAGGACGTGTTGAACACGATAATAAAGGACGCGACTTCGACGACCGAACGCGACTTGAAGCGGGCGAATGATAGCAATATAAAAATAAATAAAGTACATAAAGAAACGGGCCTTCATATAAAAAGGTATATTGTGAAAAGGCATAAGCCAAGCAACAATCTATTACAATGTCCGTATTTTTTCGAGATCAATGTGACAAAGCATGTAATACAAAAATAGTCCATACTGATTCTACATAAATGCTCACTTTCAAGCCGCAAAACATGTTATTTTCTATTTTGGGATATCAAATTTGATACACAGTAATAGCGTGGACAATATCAGCAACGACCTCTTTCCCCCTTGTCTTTTCTGGTCAATTTTTTTTGTTAGTTTGTTGCCAGGACCTATACTTCGATCGCAATAAATATATTTTATAACAATTAACAACAACAAAAAATTCGTTTTTTATAGAAATATTTTAGTGAAGTTTGGAATGAATTAATTGTGGAAATATTTTATGAACAAAGCCATCGTGAAAATAAATTGAGGTAATAAGCGTCGATGTAGTCCTTGCTCCCGGAAAATATTCCCTTTTTGACGAATTATACGAAAAAAGACGTCGCAATTAATCAAGTCTAAATCCATTATCATCACGTCGACAGATAGTAGACAAAAACGTAGTCTGCGATTCACCGCCAGAAAACTCTTGTTCCGTTCGCTGGTGTATCGGTTGGTTAAGTGTGGGGGTGAAGTGATAGATGACAGATGCTAGTGTTTATCTGAATCAGACAAACAAAGGGCGTGTTGTTAGTGGCTTTTTTTTATTCTATTCTATCCTATGGCATAATGTTGCTATTGCCTACGACTCCTGGATCCTGACAAGCAACTCAACTGTATACATGTTGCCGAGCTCGGATAGCCGAGCGCGGAGCAGAAGAAAGGGGGATAAATAAAAATCCACACTTTTTCATCCGAGAATGTACTTGTACACGTACATACTACACATCTCCATTACTTACAGACATGCTTTACTATAATGCTCTCATTGCAAGCGCGCGACGAGGCTCTGAACCCTTGAAGCACATGTAGCTGCATAACAAGGAGATCAAGAATCAACAGAAGAACAAGGAAGCAAGGATGAAACTTGTTCGCAAGAATGGAGCCTGAGCTAAATTGGAAGAATGCGTGCAAAGAGGGCGCATTCACAAATTACTTCCCATCAATTCCCAATACTTAAAACGTTTTCGATTTCTTGATGCTGAATTTTTACTTTCTGTACTTTACTTACACTTTTCCTGGTGTAACTTAGGGCAACAATTGCTTCCAAGGATGGTATTATAAAATCAATTCCAAAATTTAATCAATTCATCGGATAAGGATAGAAGATAGAAAGAAGTTAGTAAAACTCAGATTGTTTGATCAAGTATAGTATTGAATCGAGTATATTGGCGCGAATATTAAACGAGAAGGAATGAAAATGTGGTCAATACTGTAATTCAATATTGTTTTCTTGTTTACGCAACAACTAAACTTCACAGGAATCTGAATTAGTTTAACAAAGCACTCAGAGCCCGAATCAAAATAATAAGGGATATTTTAATTCCGTTTTGAATTAATGCATTAATGAACTCATCAGGTCGAGAATTATTTAATTAAAAGAATGAAGTGAAATACTAACTTTTAGCACAATTTAAACATTTGTGATATGCAATTAACCGATTACAAATATTTGCAAAATAGTTCTTCCCATCAGTCATCGTCAATCCAGATTAACTAGCTGTTGAAGCAATGAAAAAGGGAAGTCGTCCGGTGACGCATTCAGCATAGCGTAAAATATTGTAATTGCAATAAACTTCCATTTCCGTTGAAAATTTAGTGCTGGGTGGGTTACATTATCGAACAAATGTCTACCTTTCAATGATCACAACGCAAAATTCTCTCGCAATATCGTTCGAAACTGTAGACCCTAATACTAATACATAAACCGCGGCGATGCAGAGAAATCAGTAAATTCTATTAACTAGAAAATTACTGCGCACATACTTTGGAAGGATGTAGAACTTAATGGAAATTTCTCTTTTATTGCCACACAATGGACATTAATGATTTACTTTTTCTGTATGGCGCTTTATTCAAACTTACATTTTTCGTTGTCGTTTTACCTTTTAGATGAAGTTGACTGTTGAGAAATCCATTGACTTGAATTCAGAAGAAATGAATTTGCCAGTACATGATGAAAAATTCACTCACCTGAAACAAAAAGAATATTAAATTAGAAATATAATCATTCAGTCAACTGATATTTTTTTGAACAAATGCATATTATACTTATACTATTCGTATAATGATGATTTAACAATATTTGTTAAGTACAAATATTTGGAACAAATCATACAGATATTCGATTGGTAATTGATTTGTATGCCAATTGATAACCTTTATCTATAATTGAGGGGTGTGTTGGTCAATAAATGCATGCATACCTTAACATGAAACTGTTCAATGTCCAAATTCCTTGTATGGCATGTGATGTGATTAACCGGTGGATTCGCAGGAGTAAAACCAATTTCCGATTTTTATAAATCAATATCCACAATTCCACAAGGAAAGTAAAATGAATGAAAGAACAAATTCAAAATTACAAATACATGATCGGACGGTGGTTTGATTAATAATACTGTAACCAAACGTCTTAAGACACCCTGTATGTAGATTTTATTGATATACAGACGCATAATCATTATGTGAGTATTTTTGAACGATAGCTGTGTGTAGGGGCTGGGCCCGAGGCCGGGAAAGGCTGAGCAACATTTCAATGCTGAGTTATGTACTTCGTTCATTTATTCGTTGCGTTCGTTGGTTTTGGTTCGATGTAAACTATTTATCCAATCATCCGAGCACGCATCATTAGAATCCTGACACAACATCCTGCCTGTAGCAAACAGAGCGCGCAAACACTGGACCCCGAATTTCCGTTCTGGTCTCGTTTGTCAAACTGAAGCGTTGTTCGTTTCGCTGGCGAAAACGGCACGACGACAAACTGCGACACTCATTTCATGGACATGGATATATACATAATTTATTATTATGTTCCCAGTTCCCACAATATAACATCCTTGCAGCACACAGGGAAATAGGATTCAGCATCAAAGCCATCAAACAGATAAGCAAAAGCAGGCAGGCATTCTCTTTCGTTCCCTTTTCATTAAAATTCGCAGTGAACTTGTTGGTTACCCTACCGCCGCTGCCGAACATTTCTGAGCGTTTATATGCGTAGGTACGGTATTCTAAAATACACGCATATTTCTGCGTAGTTAGTGGACATGTTCAACCACATATCATTGTCACAAGTTTATTAAATTTCAAGTTGGAATTGTATATTTATTGCAGAGACACTGGGACAACATTTGGTATCTGTGTAAATAATATGCTCATTATTTACTATTTATTCCGGTATAGGATTAATATATCTTCCATAAGGGTGCATCGTCATTACTGCCTACTACGATTAATTTATATACCTATTCCTATTAATTTGCAGAATGAGATTTTCCTGAGTTACCTATCTATATTAAAATTTATTTGTATATAGTTAGTTGGTTAGTCATTCATAGATTATAGTTAAAGATTGTTAGATTGAAAATACAAATGGCTTAATAACATCCTTGATGAGGTGTGTAAATAATTATAAAATTAAAAATTTCGCAAACCATAATTATTGCCAGTATATTCATACTTGTTAAAATTAATTAACAATAACAAAATGTGTCGGAAATTCGAAAACATTTTGCTTCTCAGTTTCTAACCAACTAGAGCGAGTGAAGCTAATGGGAACGGTATTCATAGAACGTTCGCGTGATATTCACGAAATTTGCATAATTACTACCCTTATCCCCTTATATATCGCACGAAATCCAATTGAAAATGTTCGGCGAAATATGTAAATCATTAACATGTAAATCCGTCGCACATTTTTCATTTCGTATTGCTCTGTAATTAACACTTTATATTTTCTCCTTCTTAAAATGTTCATAATTTCATTCTGAAATATTTTCACACGCTTCCTACTGCATCAAATTTGTAATTTACAATTAAAATTGTGTCTCCTGTATATATGCATACCTATACGCTAGCATTAGTATAAAGTCGTACTAACTGACCTATTTTCTAAAGCCCTTGAGGGGGTGGCAAGGAACGCATGTTATCCAAATAAATCATGAGTAAATTATGGTTGCCATAGGTTTGAGAAGCAAATTATAACGCCTCCGCCGACACCCTCTTTGCCCCTGACCGACAAAACACGTATATGACTCTTACTCATTTTACTTTGTCTCATACCATATTTGTAACTAACTATGTAGCAGCACCTCCGCCAAGAGCTAACTCTACTTTAACCACTTCTCTCTTAGTCCATATATACATATATACACTTTTACCTGCACACCTTACAACCAACACCAGGAGCATGTAAAATCTTGTTACTGCCGAGGATTAAAGGATTACAGGTGCATTAAGATGAGCACAGGTGAGGCGAGTAATTAGCCCAATATGAAATTACGTTATATCTCTTATGTGTTCTCAACTTATGTAGAAGTACTAATATTTGGCCAATGTGACTATGCTCTTGGTGTTATGGCGTTCACGTTGTTTGGATGTTCCCAATTCTAGCACGAAATGGTTTGCTTTGGTTGGTTGGATGATATTCTGAAACGTTCATATGCGTTGAACCTGCCGTTTGCTCGAGGCATGCTCATCGCGAGTATGAGAAGAACGTAAGCTCTTATTTATTGCTTGAGCATTTTACGTAAGTAGTTCGATATTATGGTTACCGACGTATTCTGTTTCATGTAAAAGGGCTCAATCACAACTTTACATCTTGTTTATTGTAAATTATCTAAATCGCACGTCAACACATATGGTAGGCTTGTGCTTTTTCTTTGTGTTCTTGAATATTACTTTAGCCATTTAAGAATATAACTTGGCAAGGCAAAATATAAAATTCAGTCATTTGAATGCTGTATAGTAACGATCAATGAAATACGAGCTGCGAATATAGATATTATTATAAGTTTTCGTCAGATAAGTCCAAAATTGGATATGTGTATATTAAAAGTCGAGGTAAGCCTTCGAAAAGTTTATTTTAGCTTCGCATAGTTTTCGAACTTAGAACGGCCCTTATACAGCTTTCTATGGAAAAGTAGCAAGTTGAAATTATAATTATGAATATTAGGAGGGAGCTTCAGATTCCATATTGTTTGCACTGGAATGCGTTTTATATCACGAGTTGGAAGTATCTGTTGAAATCGGATACTTGCGGCGAGTATAACTAAACTATTTAAATAATATGCGCTGCCTGAAATATTATCACTGCTCACCAGAAGAAGAGTTTAGTGAAGAGAAGCGATTGCATAAAATGTGTTCACGAAACTATGAGTACATGATTACAATTCATTACGATTCAAGCAATGTGAACGGTTTCACGCAAA
The DNA here is from genome assembly GCA_030264535.1 of Liometoxenus newtonarum. Taxonomy (NCBI): domain Eukaryota; kingdom Metazoa; phylum Arthropoda; class Insecta; order Coleoptera; family Staphylinidae; genus Liometoxenus; species Liometoxenus newtonarum. The sequence continues at coordinate 13,348 of JARJEB010004212.1, forward strand.
TATATGTAGTAATATAATTTATCTAGTGATGGGTTTAGGTTATTGAAGACCATAAGCAATTAATTGAGATGTTTCATGTTAGCAGGTGACACGTTTGACCTTTAGTTCCCAATGAACAGCTGATCGGCATAAAGATGGCGGAAGAAATATTCGGCTCAACTTGCAAGCCAGTCAAGTTCCGCATGAAAAGCATGACGATGAAAGGAAGAAGCTCTGAACTTATTTTGCGTTTTCCTCTCACTTTTTCTTAACTTTCTCTGGAATGACGAAATGCAATGCAAGTGAGTCGAATGAGCAATGACCATTGAATGAGCGGGATGACCCTTGATGCGCTTGAGGTGTACCTATGTGATGGATACGTTGTGAACGTAAAGGGTGCATTGTGAATTTATTTTCCTTTTTACCTTAAGAAATTAAATACTTCTTTCGTATTTTTCTCGGTTTTCGCTTTCGTCCATCAGAAATATAGGTTATTTTACAAAATTTTCTTTAAGTAATATAAGATAAGAAATTATTGAAAAAGAAAGCGAATACTTATAAAAATGAAACACTCTTGTCTGTCGACAGTATAAAAAATAAAAGAAAAGACAGGCGTTTTTCGTTTCTTTCACTTCAATATTCAGAAATATACAGAATGATCTCAAAAACGGGATATATATCAAGGAACTTTTCTTCACATTAAGAAATTTTTTGTGGCATTAGAATAAAATAAAGATTTAAAAGCAGCACAAAAAGCTACTTGTTCATCTTACTTTTTGTGTATGTACTTACAATACATATTTCCCATTACACGTTGTATAACAACAGTTTGAATTTTAAAATGTGTTTGAATATGTAAGTTAAACTGTAACGTCTTCTTTAACATGATCCCTCTTTGTCAAAAGTTACCTGTTACAAACTCTTC
>JARJEB010004231.1:0-10904 GCA_030264535.1 Liometoxenus newtonarum
TGTCGGAATTCATTTGAGTGAGCAATGGCCATAATCGCGAATGTAATACTACGCTTTTTCTATACCTTGCACTATTTTTAACACAAAATACAAATTGGGATTTCTCGATGAAGCAACGAACGAGCACTGTCTGACAAGTGAAACAATATGGCGGGCGATTCACATCGAGCTATGGTAGGAATTCTTCGCGTTCTTTCGAGATTTTAGATCATATAGATAAGTTGGATCGGTCACTTCAAATTTGTTTAATCTTGTTGAACTTTAAATGATCTTCGAAAATACGCTATCAATGTTATGAAATTGACAGAATTTCTCGGGTTCCTTCGAAATCTAAGATCATATAGATAAGTTGGATCGGTCACTGCAAATTCGTAAAATCTTGTTGAACTTTAATACGCGATCAATGTTATTTAATTGCAGTGATTTCTGAAAACCCATAACTCACGGTAGTGAGTTATAGGTACCATTAATCACACAAAAATGATAATAATGACCATATAAAAATTAATTTGAATTTTCATAAAAACAAATTTCCGTCTTGTCTTCGAGATTAACATGTATTACCCCTACTTTCCGTCGGTGGCAGCACATATATGAATGCAAAATTAAGTAAGCCGGTGGCTTCATTACTCTTCTTTGTGCCAAGTTTAACTACACGTTTTTGAGGTTAAAAATGCCAGTGTTTTTACAATATAGTGAAAGAAATTTCGGAATATTGTTTATTAAGATTAAGATATGACCAGATTTTGAATTGCCATGCTGTATTTTAAATTAATAAAATAGATATAAAACAGTGTGTATAGTAAGTATTAATTAAAACGGATTCATTAACTATACAGAGTCATAAACACTCAAATAACGCCGACATGTCGATTGTTGACAAGTAAAACCGTATTTGCTGATAACACAAAATATTTTACAACATATCATACATAAAGCAGAGCCGATTAGTGAATGCTACCACTGCAATGCAAAAAAAAAACATTAAAATAAAATTTTTCAAATTCTTAAATCATATGAATATCTATATTTAATCCGTTAATTATTCAAGAAATACAGTTTTTCTACACCTATTTAATTATATGGTCATTATTAGCATTTTTTGAGTGATTAATGGTACCTACAACTCACTACCGTGATTTATGGATTTTCAGAAATCACTGCAATCAAATAACATTGATCGCGTATATTCGTAGATCATTTAAAGTTCAACAAGATTTAACAAATTTGCAATGACCGATCCAACTTATCTATATGATCTAAAATCTCGAAAGAACCCGAAGAATTCCGACAATAACTGTATGTGATCGCCCGCCATATTGTTTCACTTGTCAGTTACTGCTCGTTCGTTGCTTCATCGAGAAATCCCAATTTGTATTTTGTGTTAAAAATAGTGCTAGGTGTAAAAAAAGCATAGTATATTATATTCGCGATTACGGCCATTGTTAACTGTGATAAATTGCGCCTCTCGCCTTGCGGCTCGTGGGCTGAAACATCATCTTCGTCAGCAATGGCTATCATAATCGCTCATATAATAATATACTATTTTTCTGTTATAAAATCAAGTAATAAATATTTGATAAAAACTTGTTTTAATAATGATTAAAGATTAGTAATAATTGACGTTTGTAAATGTTTACCATAATCTCAATCATGTTTCGTATTTACTGCTAAAATTCGTTCGTTGTTAATGACCAATTAAATTAAGTTTCATTAAATGATATCACAATGACTTGTCGTTTTTTGTGACTTATAATTAACTCGTTGATTAATGAATTGCTTTCCAGATTTTTAAGAAATAACGAAAACAATTTTATTGGCTTTATAATTATTATTTCTATAGGAAGTACTTTGATAAAACTAAGTATGTTATCAATGCCAATTAGTTTCTTAATATACAGGGAAAATCTTAGATTGGCCTCACGAGGCCATTGAAGTTGCGACTTTCGGTGAAGAAAATTAGTAATTTGGTCGAAAGTTATTGCATACAATGCTTACATTGAAAAAAGCCGAGACATCTGTGTATGGTTTACTTTAAAAATCACAGTTTTTAACATTTATAAAATTGCATTCTAGGTCCTCCCCTTTCTACGGCATAGGTCTTTGGCTGGTTTGATTGATCATTCTTAGTTAGGAACTATATTATGTAGAGGGGAAGTGATAACCCTCCACTACAACCTTGCAATATGTACCGATTCTTTTATTGACTCCTCAAGGCTCATGAAGGCCAATGCAACATTTTCGTATAAAAAATTTCTCTTCATAATTGTCCAAAGAAGAACACTACCAGAAGCTAATTCATTAATTTGTACACACCCTGTATAAATTTAATATACATATTATACAACTGTCACCTAAAAACGTCAGGGATATTTTAAATGCATATTTTAAATGCATATTTTAAATGCAATAAACATATTTACCATACGTCAACAGGGGCGGATTTATCATTAGGCAAACTAGGCATTTGCCTATGGACCAGGCCTAAAGGGGCCCATTATCGAGCAAATTTGCAATCAAATTTTATTTTTACATTATTATATTTTTAATGAGGGCCATTTATGAAAATTTTGCCTAGGGCCCAACATTACCTAAATCCGCCACTGTACGTCAACCTTAATTAATACATCAATTTTGCAATATTTTATTTTGTGTTCAACTATTGCAACACTAAATAATGAATGCTAACATGAATTTATTCCAATCCAACGAAACTCATAAAATGTAAACACTTACCACATCAAAATAACCTTGATTATTTATAGCATTTGACACGTGGAATGTTCCTTAAACAATACATGTTGTCATTCACTTTCATGATAATACTTTTAAACTTTTTGTGAAAGAATGTCTTACATCATTTTGCGAAACAATAATTTATAATGTAATGTTTTGATATTTAGTAGGTATTTATAAATGTTTAAAAATGGAATACAGAGATAGCATTAAAGTGCTTCTAAGTAAACATACATTCCGCAAAAATAATGTTAAGGAAACTTAACATTTTAGCGGAACGCAATAATATAATCACGAGATATCGGTGATGCTTAAGTAAATAATTACATAAGTTTCTTTTATTTTCAAATTTAGCACGTTGAATGTACGCAAACGTAGCTAGGACTACGGACTACGTTCAGAAACGAAGAGTGTTGCTAGAGTGAATGTAAAGTCACGTGATGTCACATACTTGCACTTTGTGAACGATAGAAAGCTTGGAGCAGGCTGATTGGCTCGCCAGTCCCTTTATCTCACTCTTTGTTACTATGTTTTCACTTAACTGTCAACGATTTATGCCTGGTTTCACCTACTGCGCATGTCGCGTGAATCTCAATTAGCTACGCTACTAGATCAAGTCGAAGAGGAGTCACCCAGAGTGCACATGTTGGCGCCCAAAACGTAGAGTGAGTTTGGCTGCAGAGTAACTCTCAGATCATAACTACGCGTTTGTGAACGTACTCCAGCGCTGAACGAAATCACACATTGTAAGTTTAAAAAATTTCTTAAGATAAACTCACCGTAGGAACTGGTTTTGGATCGCTCAAGTGTACACCGCCAATTTCCACTATACCAGGAACATTAGGTCTGGCACCCATCAAAGAAAAATGTGAATTTGTCAATAACACACTTGCGTTCTGTGTAATGTCAATAAAACTTGGTAAATCTTCGCTGAAAAACCTTTTTGCAAGTTTATAGTTTGTTGGTTCTTGTATATAATCAAAATAGAAGCAATGAAACACATCGAGAATCATATTTTGCATGCGTTCAAAGAAATTCATTTGATTTGCAAATCCCGATAACATGTTAGGAATATAAGATGGATTGTTTGGTTGTGCGAATCTCGGCTGATACCATGGTAAAGGAACTGATGAAGAAAATAATGTTAAAGGAGCATTGAAATGACGCGCAAATGGCAAAAAACAATCGGTATTAAATGCTTCCGCCAACACAAGATCATAACTACGCTTTTCCTTAAGAAAATCATACATTCGCGGCGAATTTAGAAATGAATCGCAAACCAAATAGGATATATTTTTAAACACAAATACACTAAACGCTTTAAAGCCAAAATCTTCCGTTGATTTGCCATGAAATACTTCTTCCATATCATCGAAGCTTAGTTGTTCACCCGGTTGAATATGCGAGCCTATATCCAATGCCACGTATTCCAAATTTTTAATTGTTCTTTCCGGCTTCGTTGGACTAATGAACGTCACTTGATGACCTTTTCCAACTAAATTTTCTATGACTTTGAAGAAAGGATAGAAGTGACTCCGACCGTATGCAGGTAGTATTGATAATATTTTTAATGAACAACTTGTGTTCCATGACAAGGCACACAATAACAAAATCGATAACAAGAACAACTTCATCTTTCCATACGCGAACACTCGGTGCAACTGCGACTCAACTGATTCAATAACAGATGGATGGATGAATTTTATCAGAGGATTGTTTTTATCTTGATATGCACGTTTTTCAGCTTCAGCAATCGAGACTGATGCGTATCGTTATTTTGCGCAATTAAGTTTAGAAAAATCTCGTGACAATTTTATCCGTAGTAAAAGATTTTAAATTTTTTAGCAACAAAAATGATCATTAGCGATAAAAAGGGTGTTTCATTTTCGATGTCCTCCTAATGAGTCGGCACTGAGGCGACGCGTAGTGGCGGGTAGATGATTCTTTAATAAAGTAATCTAACCGTGAAGTTATTACTCGTATTACTATTACTCATGCGATATAATATTGATAATATTATTATAAATAATTGATATTAACTGCGTCATACCAGCTGTTGCTGACACATTTTTGCATATGCTTGCTTGAGCCCATATTTTGGAAACATGATAAACCCATTTAGTATCTATAAACATAATGTCAGCAAATGTTACAGAACCTAATCAACATGGAATTTTTATTTTCGATAGAAGCGCCATGAATCCATTTCTGAGCGCTAATTTCTCCAAATCGAACATGTTTCAAGCGCTTATAAGCGCCAATAGTAGAGCTAGAGGTGCAACACGGAGCATTAGACTCAATTGTGACATAAGTGACACATATTTTCAGCAAATGTTACAAAACTTTATCAACATGAAAGTTTAATTTTCGATAGAAGCGCCATGAATCCTTTTCTGAGCGCTCATTTCTCCAAAGCGAACATATTTCAAGCGCTTATAAGCGCCTATAGTAGAGCTAAAGGTGTAAAAATGGTACCTTAGATTCAATTATGACATAAGTGACTCATTTTTTCAAGGAAATTAGTTAAATTTTCCGCAATAATAATTTTTGCTCGGACTGTACTAAAGGTGCTTCTACAATTGCGGAGAGCTTGCGTCGAGCTACTGATTGGCTCGTTTTCGGTTTGTTTCTTTCGATAAATCTAACTTTATGACCCTTATGAGCTGCGGAGTGCGGACGTCATTTGGTTGAACCGACAATTTTACATCAATACTTAACTGGAACGTGTTTATATCTTGTTTTGGAATATTGGTATTATTGACTTACCTTCGGAAGTGGTTTAAGTTCGCCCAAATGTAATCCACCAACTTCAACAATACCAGGAACTGATGGTCTCGCTCCAAGCATTGAAAAATGTGCATTGGATAAAAGCAAATTTGCGTTTTCCACAATCTCAACAAGACTTTCTAACTGATTTCCAAAAAACTTGCGAGCAAATTCCAAGTTTGTCGGTTCTTGTATATAATCAAAGTAGTAACAGTGAAACGTGTTGATAATCAGATTCTGCATCCGTTCCATGAAAGTCATTTTATTTGAAAATCCCGCCATCCAACTTGGTAAGTATGATGGATTACTGGGTTCGCCAAATTTTGGTTGATACCATGGCAGTTGAGGCGACGATGTCAGTAGTGCCAAAGAGGTATTAAAATGTTGCGCAAAACCAAGAAAACAGTCAGTATGAAATGCTTCAGCAAGAATAAGATCATAACTACGATCTTGCTTAGTAAACTCAAACATTTCCGGTGAATGCAAAAAGTTGTCACACGTAAAATGCGAATAATACATGAAGACGTACACGCCGAATACTTTATTCAGAAATTCGTTGTTAAAATATCCTTCAATGAGAACGTCGTTAAAACTGATTTGTTCACCAGGTACAAAATTAGGGCCCATGTCTAATGTTATATATTCCAAATTTTTGATGGCGGTTTCTGGTTCGAATGGAGAGATAAATGTTACTTCATGGCCAATTTCTGCTAATTTCTCAACAACCATTTTGAACAAAAAATAATGACTACGCGCGTATACTGGTAGAAGGGTTAATATTTTTAATCCAAAACACGAAGGTGTCCAAAGCAAAACACTCAAAATTAATAACGGTAGCAACTTCATTTTGATAAAGTGACAATTTTTTCTAGAACTGAATGTGTTCACCGACTTAGTGAAACTGCTTTTAACGGTATCAGTATATATTTACATTATTTATGTATAGCTTGATAAGTGTAACCTTAAGCCTAGTAACTAATAAGTAAATACATTTTTATTGGTGTTCGTCGACATTGTGATATACAGGGTGTTTCATATTTGATATCCCGCTATGGTTATAATTTTTTACTTTCCTTATAGTATAGGAAAGATCGGTCAAAATTTCGAACTCGGGTTTTCGACGGATCTTCACGAATCTTGCGTACCTGAGTCCGAAAAAATAAGTTTTGGGATGATGTGTGTGTGTGTGTGTGTGTGTGTGTATGTGTGTGTATGTGTGTGAACAACCAAACAACATAACTGGATGATATCTGGGCAGCTGTCCATCCAGTCTGAACCTGGTATAGACATAAATAAAATCGGTCGGTAAAGAAGGTCACTTTACTTGAATTTTCAGTTTGCTAGGTCCGGAGTCAAAACGAGGCGATTTTACCAAAATCTGCTACTTAAAAATGAAACACTGAGTATATTCTAAATATAGCCATCAAATTAAAAATAGACTTTTTACCTGAATGTTTCACGATAAGATTGTTGTTTATTTAATAAAAATGACACAATTACAACTCACAATTTGGTAATAAAAATCTTTCTTTAGGAATTTACTTAGCGAATTATTAAATTATTCCAGTCACTTGCTTGTACAGTTTTATCATGAGCAAATTTGATTCACGTCATAAATATTTGAATATCTGGTTTCGTCCTTCCTCAATTTCCGGAAAGAAATGAGTTGACTCATTGGTACGTGGTGCCGGGTAGATGAATACATAACTTTTAATAAAGTAACGAAACTGTCAAATTATTACTTTTATGTATTTCTATTACTCGTTATGATAAATAATTGAAAATAATTGCGGCATAACTACCAGCTGTTGTTGTTATACTTTTGCATATGCTAATTTGAGCATATTTTTAAAACATTTAGTAAATAACTTCAAATGCAGGGGAATCCCCAATTTATGCTTGCAACTCCAGTAGTGGTGTTTATTGACTATTAAGACTATTAAGAGGCTACGAGGGATTCCCCTCCATTTAAAGTTTTTTATTAATTATTAATCCAATACTTATTTAGTAAATATTTAATAAAATTGTTTTCAAATAAACGTTTTCAATTGTTCGTCTTAGGAACTGCTTGGATTTGCGTACAAATGTATGCAGCGAATTTCAGAAATATGCACGCTTAAAATGAAAATTCATCACCACAAAACGTCCTTTACCAATTGAAAGTGATCTGGTTAGCAATAGTTCATCGGATGGAATTTTTATATTCGTTTATAGATACTTTGAACTGTCATGTGACTGTCCACATCGAGGTCAAATTATTTACAATTATATAATTTGATTTGATAAATTTCATCAACTTAAGTTTAATCAATAACTGAATATTTAACATAGCAAAATATATCGCTAAATAACAAATTCTCCTTCTTCCGCGAACTTTTAAATATTTTTGACTCACCTTAGGTACTGGTTTAGGTTTGCCCACATGAACTCCACCAATTTCAACAATACCGGGCACATAGGGTCTTGCACCCAACATTGAAAAATGGGAACTTGTCAGTAGCAAACTTGCATTTTCCACGAGATCCACAAAACTATCCAAATCTTCACCGAAAAACTTGCGTGCGTATTCAAAATTAATTGGTTCTTGAATATTATTAAAGTAATAATCATGAAAGGCATGTATAATCATATTTTGCAACCGCTCCCAGAAAGTCATTTTAAGTGAAAATCCTGCATATAAATTCGGAATATATGACGGATTGCTAGGTTGCCCAAATTTCGGTAGATACCATGACATCGGTGCTGATGTTGTAACAAGTGCTAGAGGAGCATTAAAATGTTTTGCAAATGGCATAAAACAATCCGTATGGAATGCCTCAATTAGTACAAGATCATAATTTCGCTTTTCTTTGATGAAATCATGCATTTTTGGGGAATTTAAAAAAATATCGCACGTCAAACGAGATAAACCCATAAATGCAAACACCGTTATCGATTTGGATATTAATTCGTTGCTAATATTTTTGAAGAACATTACATTTATATCATCAAATGTAAACTGTTCATCGGGTGGTAAACGTCCAACATCTAATAGAACGTATTCCAAGTTTTTATTTTCTTTATCCGGTTTGTTTGGCGTGATGAACGTCACATTGTGGCCTTTCTCAGCTAATTTTTCAACAATTACTTTGACGGGATAATAGTGACTGCGACTATAAACAGGTAGGATTGTCAATATATTTAAAGAAGAACAAAATGAGCAGAACAAAACACTTGTTATCAGTAATACTGGAATCAACTTCATTTTGACACGCGCGCACGAACTACTTATACAAGTGGATTTGTTGACGGTCTGATTCAAACTATTTTAAGTTGCATGTGTTTAATGTTAGATGTTCAGAAACCTTGACCGAGGATGATTTAAATATACACTTATATTTGTTAAATTGCACATTACGTTCGATACTCGTTTAATAGTTCCACTCGGCATAAAATTTAAACTTATGTAATTTTAGATAAGACATCTGACTTTAATGCATTTTACATGTAAACTATTTACAAAACATTATATAAATTTTAGAATGTTGAAAAGTTAAATTGTTATGTCTCTCTCGTCTCACTCGTTATTTACTGCTGCGTTTAGTGATGATGAAATTTGTTATGCTAACTAACCAACTGATATTTTTGGTTTAATATAATATATTCGTCAACTAGGACATTGCTGATAAAATTATTGAACTTATTTCAGCTAAACGCAAATGTAATTTATCATAACGAGTTGGTTTTAACATGTTATAAATCGATTATTCTATGGACAAAGTGCAGAATATGATAATTGATAACAAGACATATGGTTGTTCACCTCATTGGAAAATGTACATAATTGTCTATGTACATGTTAATTTGATGTGTTGTAATATTCGTATTGATCTTACATTTTAGAATTATTCATTAGTTGTTAATATAATAAACAAAAAGATAGAGCAAAATTTGAAACTGGCGCCAACGTAACGTGATCTTCGGATCACCTCATTTGTCCGAATGCTCATTTGGCTGATGTCGTAATGACTCGTAGCACTTCGGGCAAAATCGGCCTCAAAGAACATTCGAATTAGTACGAAGTGCTACGAGATGTTACGAGATTATTACGACACGGCGCGCGCGAATTTTGAATTAATTAATTTTTATAAATATTGTTTGTTTTGGAATATTTTGCTGACTCACCTTCGGAAGTGCTTTCGGTTCGCCCAAGTTGAATCCACTAATTTCAACAATGCCAGGAACTATTGGTCTCGCTCCAACCAACGAAAAATGTGTATTTGTTAAAATTACATTCGCGTTTTCCACGATATCAACAAGACTTTCTAACTGATTTCCAAAAAACTTGCGAGCAAATTCCAAGTTTGTCGGTTCTTGTACATAATCAAAGTAGTAACAATGAAACGTGTTGATAATCAGATTCTGCATCCGTTCCATGAAAGTCATTTTATTTGTAAATCCTGTTATATAATTTGGTAAGTAAGATGGAGTACTGGGTTGGCCAAATTTCGGTTGATACCATGGCATAGGAAACAACGGTGTAAATAATACCACAGGGACATTAAAATGTTGCGCAAAACCAAGGAAACAGTCAGTATGAAATGCTTCAGCAAGAATAAGATCATAACTACGATCTTGCTTAGTAAACTCAAACATTTCAGGTGAATGCAAAAACTTTTCACACGTAAAATGCGAATAGTACATGAAGACGTACACACCGAATACTTTATTCAGAAATTCGTTGTTAAAATATCCTGCAATGACATTGTCATTGAAACTGAATTGTTCACCGGGCTTAAAACTAGGGCCCATATCTAGTGTTATATATTCCAAATTTTTGATCGCGGTTTCCGGTTTGAATGGGGAGATAAACGTTACTTCATGGCCAATTTCTGCTAACTTCTCTACGAGTACGTTGAACAAGAAATAATGACTACGCCCGTATATTGGGCAAATGGATAATATTTTTAATGCAGCACACGAAGGTGTCCAAAGCAAAACACTCAAAATTAAAAACAGAAGAAACTTCATTTTATCAACTGTTCTCGATGACTGTCTTAATGAAACTACTTTTAACAAGTATACATGATTCTCTCATCCAATTTAATTAGGAATTATTATATAATACTAATGTAGTAGTTTTTAATAATTCCGAAAAGTTGTTTGGTATTCAGCGTGTTTGAGCGAGAGGAATATATTGTTCGTGGAACTCTCCCTCTATTAGACGTTGAATAAATGAGTTGTTTTTCGATATGAGTGTTTTACAATTTGATAACTAAATAAATCGGTACGGGTTCGCACCGAACAACTTTCCGTCCATATCCACTACGATTTCGTAGAACTCGTCGACCATAAAAGTAATTTTGATCGGAAAGTGGAAATAAGATTGATTACGTTTTTGTATCACTATACTTCTGGGCAAT
>JARJEB010004241.1:0-22663 GCA_030264535.1 Liometoxenus newtonarum
GATCGATAACGGAGACAGTCATTACTTATATGTATATTATAAATTTGTGTATAAATATTATTCTCGCAATATTCATGCAAGATATCAAAAATTATTTTATTAATTATTAACGAAAAGAGAGTAATTGTTATTCAATATATTGTTATATATTTAAATGAAAAATTGCTGATGTAAAGCAAAAATCGATTAATGTGAATTATCTTATTTACTTGACTTCAACGCAAAATTGAAAATACATATAAGTAATGACTGTCTCCGTTATCGATCATACAAAACTAAAAGAGAAAAGAAACATAATACTCAAAAACAATACATTAATAATAATAATATGCGTGTATGATATAATAAGATCATTTTTCTCTCTATCTACCACTATTTCTTATTCTCTTAATTAGCAATACAAAACAACATAATAATTGTTCATGAAATATAACAATTTCATTATTTCATATTTTCGTCACAAATACAAAATTATGTGTTCAATCTAATAAATCAGTTTTGGCAAGTTTTGGAACAGAACAAACATTTTTAGAGGGAAATTACAAAGAATGTGCAAATTTAGCATTATCCATCAAAAATAGTCTGGAAATAATTAAGTCTTATTTATTACTACATATTTTATAATTATTGCTCTTATCAAATGATTTGTTGAACTGTTATTTGCTCACTCACTCACTCTATGAGAATCATGCATTTGTGAAACGAGCAAAATGTCCTACCCTGTCTTACAATGTTTTATAGTGGGTGTATCACAAGAAAATGTGTTGGGGATACGCCTGTGGACACTTCTTCATTAATCGCCCGGTATGTTAGGCATATACACTTTTATTTCATTATTTTACTTGACAGTTATTGATTTCTTCATAATTATTAATAAGTAGCTAAATGTTACTTATTAAGTTAAATATATATGTTACTAACCAATTTATTAACTATACATATACATATAGGTATACTAAAATGAACTAAAAACAAGGGAAGAACTGAGAGTTATTTATATGACTATTTAATTGTATTATAATGTTATGTATGTAAATGACTCTGAAATACAATAAGGCGTTGTCTGTCCTAGTACGCATGCGCAGTGTAAGGTATACTTTAAAGCTTCTTTGAAATATGAGATATGAGATTTATTGTTACGTTACGTTATTGCTGATGTTACTATACACATAACAATTATTGAAAACCGCTTATAATATTAACATTAATAATATAAAAATTCGACTGACTTTTTTATTGAAGCTTATAGTTCAGTTGACAATGTAATTTGGAATTTATCTCTTTCTAACTTTATCCACACATAACACAATATACATATTTAAATATCATTAAATTCATTACATAAATATATACCGTGTGTTTATTTTACCGTCGTAATGAGCATGCGCTATGTTCGCAAGTAAAACAAATGAGTCAAACTCATGGCTTTGGAGGGGAGGATTGCTAAAGACACACTGACGGAAACGGAATATTTTATGGAAAATAAATCGCGAACAGTCCGCAGACTATTATTTCTTAAATTAATTACTTTGACCGTGCATCGCCACTACCATGAGTTTGACTCGTTTATTTTAGCTGCGAACATTGCGTACGCTACATGCTATGTTCGACGGTAAAACAAACGCTCTGTATATTTAATTTACAAGGTTATACTTTTGCCGAGTTTCACTTATCATATAGAGTCTTATAAGTAATATTTGGACCGTATATGATTATGGCAACTTTATAAGTGAAACGCAGAATATATTTGGAAGAAAAAAAACCAAAAAAATCATGAAACTCAACTAACAAAAATGATACTATTGAATGTTAAAATTAGACGATACTTAACTGTTTAATGACTAATAAATTGAAAACAATGATTAAATGATGAAAAATCAAATTAAATGGGAAAACTATAAATATTAAATACTATTGACATTAATTCAAAACGATATATATGGAGATGAAAAAATATCTATTATACCAAATGTTAAGCGATAATTAAATTGTTTATATTATTATTATTATTATTATATATAAATGAATATGAACTATGAATGTAATTCAAGAGACCTTTGTAAATATACTTTTTTTCATTTATTTTATAGTTCTCATCGTGTAATGCGAAAGTCACTCTAGTCCTACTCCTAGATCCAGAAGAAAAATTTTAAAAATACTACGGATTTTTTTATATGTTATTAAATGCGATTTGCTAATTCCAATGAAATTGTAGGATTAATTAAATTATTAAATAGCAAATGGCAAATTAATTGTTTATTTTAGTCGTCTGGGTAGTTGTGCAAGTGCAGGACAGGAAATGGGTTTTTTGTTGTTTTCAAATATATTTAATTTTAACGTCGTTGGCAATATTGCTGATAATTTATTAGACAAGGTCATTGAAACTGGAATTACCGTATGAAATATATTACATTTTATATATATTCTGCAATTATTAGCAAGCACAGGCCAAGCACAAATAATGGCAACATATATATTTGACCAAAATCTGCGCTGGTGGTAAAGTTTTTCCTCCGAGATTCTCAGATAAGAGCTACAACAAAAAGGAATACATTGTTTTGTAAGACTTTCAAGAATACCTGATGGGTAATAAATAAATTGTAATAGAAAGGGTTAAAATTATTGACGCATAATTGTGTTCTGTATTGTGCTTTGAAATTCATATACTTATACGAAAATACGTCTTGAGGAGTGAATATAGTTGTAAATCGAGCTGTAAATTCAATTTTATGTCGTTAAAGTAAACTTTATTTAACTTTTAAATTTTCTAGAAACTACAAATAGACGAATAGAAGTACTCCAAACACCCAAACTGTAAACTAAAAGTTAAGTATTCTTGATAACTTAAAATTTTAAGTATCTACTTATAACTCGGAGACCATCTATCTATAGCAAGGAAAGAAAAAGTATATTTTCGGGCAAAATTTCGAAGTCGGGTTTTCGATTAATCTCCGCACGAATCCTGCTTCCTTGAGTCCGATAAATGGTTTTTGGATTGGTGTGTCATATGTGTGTGCGTGCGCATGTTGCTAGGGCGACGCTCCAACACTCTGACACTCTGAATTGACAATATAAACTTCGCATGAAGGTCAAAGGGTTATTGTTGGAAATATTGAAACTGGCGTTAAGTGTCGTCGAAATTAAATAAATCGGTACAGGTTCGCACCGCACAATTTTTTTAATTCATTTTCAATATTAAATAAATCGGTGCGATAAATTTGCACCTCACATAACTTTCCGACCATAGGACGGGGAGTAATTACCGCACTAATATTCCCAAAAAATATTAATAACTAAAAATTCATGCTGTAAACTGAAGCTGAGGCGCAAGTTGTTAAATTACCCCTCTAACCCCTAGTAATAATACCTGGATCCGCCCTTGATAAAATCGTAATCATTGTCATTTCCACTTAACGATCGATGATTTCTACGAAATCATAGTCTGCATGGTCGGAAAGTTGTGCGGTGCAAATGTAACCTTCCCATCAATTTTTAGGTTCTTTCTTAGATTCTTACTGACCATATTTTGAGAAAAACTATTATTTTTTGCAAACTTAGGATTGCATAATCCAGATTTAACAAAAACATATTTGGGTATGGGTATATTATTGAAAACGGGTCGAAGTTTCAGCTTTCAGCTTTTATCGTTTCAAACCGATTTCGTTTCGAATCTTTGCAATCGCACCTATTCCTTACAAATACTGTGAATTCAAGCGTTACTTCAATAAGTAAGGAAAGGTAAGAATAATCTTAACTGGGGTAGGTACCTACATCGGTACCTACATGCATACAAATATCATACCTACCTATTCAAAAGGCACAATACGGATGAAGGTTGAAGACGACTCACCAGGTGTTCTGATAAATGGTGTGTAATTTTAAATACTGTACCAGGATAAGAGGAAAATAAGAACACAATAGACTTTTACACTTATATTTTATAATAGTGACTTTCCATATGAACCGAGGAGTTACTAAATAGTAGCTAAACATTGTTCGATTTATATCTTGGACTTGGAGTCAAATCGAAAGCCTCTAATATATATTAATTAGCCATTTATCAAATTAGTTAGTTTAGTTTCAGTTTAATTGTAGTACTTTTATTTGAAGAAAAATGAAGCAAATTTTGTCATTCTCACAAGATCAAAAATGTTTTCGTGAAACTTTAAAATACTACAAACGTTTAGAATAGAAAATGGAATTTTTCAATTCTCAACTAAGTTCATACCTGATTACCTTACCTATGTTAGGAGGGTAGCCTTGAGTCTCCGTTGTGCATTGAGATAGTTTCAAAGTATGACGAACGGGCCCCCGATACCATACATCATATGTAAAAGTACATAAGAAATGCCGAAAATACGGGGACAATAGATGTTTTGCGTTACAACTTATAATACCATGCCGTACCTTTCCTTACCTTCATTTTTCGGGAGTCGGGACAGTTCTCGGGCTCTCTGTACACACCTGGTGCTATTTAACATAACACAACCATGCCAGTGTAGAAATTTCTTGTTTGCTTTTTCGTTAATGTATATACTCTCATACATATACAGTAGTGTAGTCAATATGGCAGAAATAGTTATCAGTTTGGTTTTATCTGAAAAAAATAAATTATAAATGAACAGCCAAAAGATAATATTTTAACACCTTCGTCAACTTTCGTTTAAAGTTTAAACTTTAAACGTTGTTATAATTTTGTGTAAATAAAGATACATATTTTGCAATGTACTTTTTTTTAAAACTTTATACTCATTTGTACCAATCCAATGTTATATTTTACGCGTTTCCGCAATGCAATAATATTACACGTCAACACGTGGTTACTGTGTAAACAACAAATCTAGATATCTAAAATCTACTCGACAATCTACTCTAGACTCGAGAATGTATCAAATGCAAAGCATAGCCATAGAGGAATATTGAAAATAAAGTAAAAAGAACTTTTTTGTAGTAATTATTGTTTAGTTCAACAAAACCCAACAAGTATAAGACTCATAAGTTTTCAATTTTGTTACAGTTACAGAACTACAGAAGTAATGACAACAAATGACTACATTAGTGCGAATGAACCTTTAATGTTGCCAAAAACAGAAACACAAGTAAATAAACAAAAACAATTAGAATTACTTTTGGAACACGTAACAACAAATGACTAAAGTAGAGCGAATGAACCCTAAATGTTGCCAAACACAAAACACACGAAAATACACAAAAACATTTGCCACTAGGAAAAAATCATCATGAAGTTGGTATTTGTTTCATTTTCCAATTAATCGCGTCTAGTTTTTAATTATTCGAAATAAAATTAAAAAAACAATTTGAATTACTTTTGGAAAACGTAACAACAAATGACTAAATTAGTGCGAATGAACCCTAAATGTTGCCAAACACAAAAGACACGTAAATACACCAAAATATTTGCCACTAGGAAAAAATCATATGAAGTTGGTATTTGTTTAATTTTCCAATGATTAAGGCCAAATTTATAATTTTTCGAAATAAAATTAAACAACAATTCGAATTACTTTTGGAAAACGTAACAACAAATGACTAAACTAGTGCGAATGAACCCTAAATGTTGCTAAACACAAAACACACGAAAATACACAAAAACATTTGCTACTAGGAAAAAATCATATCATTAAGTTGGTATTTGTTTCATTTTCCAATTAATAGCGTCTAATTTTTAATTATTCGAAATAAAATGAAAAAACAATTTGAATTACTTTTGGAAAACGTAACAACAAATGACTAAATTAGTGCGAATGTACCCTAAATGATGCCAAACACAAAACACACGAAAATACACAAAAACATTTGGCATCAGGAAAAACATATATCATGAAGTTGGTATTTGTTTAATTTTCCAATTAATAAGGCGTAATTTATAATTCTTAATTATTAATGTACAATTTGAATTAGGTGCTTTTGGAAACGTGAGTTATTTCAATTACAAAAAGTATTTACGAAGGCTTAATCTCACGGTAACAATTTTTTGTTTACGGATTATTGTTTAACATTTCTGTAAGAGCATTATTTGAATGGTTTGAGAATCAGTAAATCACAAACTTGAAAGCTTAAAATGTGTTCAGTTCACGGAGCTACGCACAGGCACACGTAACCGTAAGGACGATGACACGATGAAACAACGAATTTTTAATTTTGCAACAACATAGCGTGTAAGTACAATCAATGATGTTTTAATTAGACAAAAGGCAAAGACCACAAAGAACTCTTGGAAAACGTAATTAGTTAATCTTAAACACTATATCTAACATCTAATTGTCGTTTTAGGACTTTAGGAGTTTGGGAGTTTAGGAGTTAGCACGCGTCCCCGGCGGACATGTTGTCAATACAATATTGCTTTATATCCGCTGGCCTGGCATATTTCAAATTTCAATGTGATATACTGGAATACTTACGTTTTCAAGGAATTTTAGTAATTCAGCTTGAAAATAGTCAAGGAACACTTAGTATAACAAAATTAAGTAAATAATACACGAGCATAGAAAGAAGTACTTATATGTTAGAATTAGTTTCAAATTTGTCAAAACACCAAGGTCCAAGGCTAATAGTGACATTTTTATTGAGAAATCGTATAGTTGCTTATTAAATGTAGGACATATAGTTCCAAAATATATTTAAGTAAATAGCAACTTGTTTGATTAAGTTTGTGAAGATAATGTCAATGCGAAGTGAACAAATTTGAAATTGATTTTTATTTGCCACGATTTGTTTACACTTTACTTTACAAAGTTATGATATCATCCATTCCGTACCTAGATTTGAACGCTCGCAGAAAACGAATTTCCTCTGGCCTTGTGAATTTGTGGCTGATATAGAGAAATGTAAAATATTGACAAGCAGCAAAAGTTTATCGAAACCCAAAAAGGAATAAAGTAACAAAGGTGATATAAGTATATTCATATGCATATCATCATATACATTCTAAATTCGGTTGAAACGGTTGAAGTACCTGGAGCACGTGTTCGTCGACTCGACTCGTCCACTCATCGAAGCAACAAACAACCAAGTTCGTTAAATTTGACTATTTGAGGTTTGGCGACTTTGAAGTGTACGCACAAACACAGTGTGACAGTGCCCCCTAAAATTCGTGTATGGTCGTTGGTAGTCGGCAGCCGGAAACGGATATATTCAGACAAAATAATCGAAAATGCGCATGCGTTACAACGCTTCCATTTCCGAATCGTTAAATAGTAGATTCAAAAACAAAATACGCGGGCCGGCTTTTCGCTTTGTACGTTACGACGCATGAGCAATCGCAGCGAGTTGTGTGTGCACATGGCACAACAAGCCGGGCGAAGTTGTAAGTAAGTAAGCACGTTTGCCGCTGGCTGGACAGCACACCGAACCGAACGAAACGAAACGAAATTCAGAATCGAACAATTCAGTCAGTCAGATTCAAGCAGGCAGTTTGAGTGCATCTGCTTTGCAACCACTACACAATAAATAAAACAGTAACCCTATCTATATAAGATTAAAATACTTACAATTAGAAATATTTATAATATATTTTTGTACCAGTGAAACCGTTTTTAATACTTAAACGCGTCGTTTTTATGTATTTATAAAACAAACAACATCAACCAACAAACAGCAAGTAATAAGTAAATTTTAATAACATTTAATGATAATAAATATATTTGAGAACTATTACGAGGAAGTTTGCGTTCGTTTTCGGTAAGGCAAGGGCAACAAATTGATAAATTCGTGCCGGGGCCTTTTTCTACTCTACTCAACTCTCATAAAAATTGAATGTGTGTTGTGTGTTATTGTAATACGTTTTTATACCGCGAGGACGAACAATAACCAAACCAAAACGGCGACAATCAGTCGGATTTTTCATCATCTCCTTTGCTACCTAGCCTAGGCTCAAACAAACATACTCCAAACATTTAAGTATATTTCTAATAAAACTTGTGTTTTGATTGTGTGTGTGTGCGACTGCGAACAATATTCACATTTTTATCATCGATAACAATATCGGACACTTTCGCGCGCGTTCTCATACAAACTTAAACAACATTCATTCTCATTCGCTCGCAAGAAACGAATTGAGATTTTTTGGTAATATGCCCGGCAGTACGTTCACCGACATGGTCATTGGGGACGATAGGGCGCTACAACTCGCTCTTGAGCTCACAATGATGGGATTGAATGATCCGTTAAACTCCGTACCGGAACCGGAGAGTCCCACCGATCCGTTGAGTTCGTTTGTGAATCCATTGAGCAACCTGGGACTGGATGAGGTCAGATCGAAAAAATCGCAAAATATGACTGAATGTGTTCCTGTTCCTAGCTCCGAACATGTGGCCGAAATCGTTGGAAGACAAGGTGAGTTTCATCAAACGTAGATAATAATAGATAGAATTGATTCTATATTGTAACATGTGCCTCAATGGGAGGAAACTTCCCGACTCGGGACACAAAAAGGTTATTTTGTGGCTTTTACATACTCATTTACCCGACTAGATTCAAGCTCGGTCCGAAAACACATTTTGTGGTCCCGATAGATTTTTAACTGTTTATTTAACGCAATAGCCGTAGTTCTACCCGTGAATGTTATTACCTTATTTATGTAATAAAGTACGAACCGAGATAGTGTCAATCAGATTTAAAAATGTTAAATAATAAAATCCCGAGTTGGGGGCATAGCCGTTTAAAATGGTACCGACCTTCATGTTCGTTTTGTCGATTTTACTACTTTTTTTCCATGGAGTATTATGTTCTGTCACAATGTCGCCACGTTTTTCGTTTTCGTTTCATACCCAACCCAACCAACGTAAATAACAGCCAATACTGAATGCACTGCGCAATATATTTATTTGTTTTTTTTTTGTTGATACTTTGACTTTTGCATTCAAACAATAAACTTCTACATTCATCAACATTCAAGGCGATTCATGTAAATTGTATTAATTTTACGTATGCAAAACTGAAAATGTAATTGGGAGGTCGCGTATGGCATTGCCTGAAAATGTAATAGAGATGCCAATGCCGGCCGGGTACGGGTACATTCGATATTTTTGCGTTCGTTATTTGATCTCACTGTGTAAACTGAAAAGGACATTCGATCCCAATCATCCGCAGGATGTTCACTGCATTCTGCAATAACAATTCAAGCACAAGCAACATATGAACGACATGAATAAATGTCAACATGATTTTCTCCATTTTTTTTTTGTATTTGCATATTCATAAAAAAGTAAAAATATTCATTTACTTGAATATTCAAAATATTCATCATATCAATTGTAGTAGCAAAGTTGACTCATCAAAATTAATCTGCGTAATATAATTAATTCCACTTTACATTTTATAAGTTTCTCGGATGATTTTAGGTGCGCACTTTTACTTTTTAAGCCTGAAATCTTCGTTATTTTGAAAAAAGTACGTGCACACAATCGTTAGGTAATTGGTTTCAGGAGTGCAAACGCAAAAATGCAAAACGTATAATGCGAACGTGAACGAAAGGAGCAAAAAACTCTACTTGCACTACTAGCGCGAGTTCAAGGCTATTTTGCAATAAACACATAGGCATGTACACCTAGAACACTAATACTTCTATCTATATTTTCCATACAACAACTTCGTGTAGTTAGTTACACTCCGTACTCCATAAACATGCTTACAATCACAACAAACAACGTAACAAAACAACACAAAGATGGTTTGAATTGCAGAATTGCTGCAGTTGCAATTATAAAGTGTATTTGAATTTCGAAAGACAAATTATTAATTTATTGACAGCTGACGCGTGCTCGCTCTTCCATTACAACTAGGATTATAGATTTATACGTTTTTGATTTTGATATAGAGCCTAACCGTTTTCATTCTTCTGATGACATTTTTCGTATTTTGTTGGTTTTATTGTGATTTGTATGACAATGTGTAATCGCATCATCTTATATGTTTTACGACTTTCGGACATTTGGCTTAGAGTCATTTAGAAATAAATAACAGAAGGATTCCCTTCCGAAATAATCCTAACAACCATAAACTACTCAACCGAAAAATATAAAAACGGCGCTAGTTCCATATGCTCAGGCGACCCCAACAGTCGAATAGGCGAGTAAATCCAAAAAAAGGAACAGGTTCACAGGTTCACGGTTTTAATATAGCTAAAAACTTAATTGAAGCTATTTATAGATACTGTTTGCCTTTGTTGTATTGTGTATGGCATGCGAGTAAGTGAGATGCATTTTAGAATTGTTGGAGAGCAGCGTAAAGGAGTTGAAGAGAGCTTAGTGGCCAGGCAAATTAAGCTCGCGCGCCTGTCTGTCCTGAATGTTGTTGGTTGCATTAACTATTAACATACCTGATTTTATGAATGAATGGAATGAGAAAAGGGTTGATTTAAGTTTATCAAAACCAAATCATCCTTATATAGAGAAACTGAACAAGAAATAGAACGAGGTGTCATGAATTTGAACCATTAAAAAGTTATTTTCTTAACTTCGATCAATATACTTTTATACACGATTAGCAAAAGTTTCAGGAACATATAAACTTTTATGTGCCTCAAGAATATGAGCATTTAGTGTTTTTTGATTGCTAATCGATTTATAAATATATAAAATTCAGAGAACTTGTCGGTTTGATGAGATGCGCGATTGCTTCATTTATACTTGCTTAATTTAAAAACGAATTACCTTCTTATTCAAATGAATGAGAATGACTGAAGGCAAGGTCCTTCTTCTGGTGCTTTACGTTGGTTTGTTTTAACATTTTTAATTTGAAAATTTAATGAATTCATTTAAGTATGCCTAATTTTATTTTTTTTTAAGTTGAAGTTTAAGTAGGTACACGTAATACTTATATAAATAAATAAACTAGTCGAAAGTGCTTACCATGGATGTTACGATGCGTAAAAGTCATTGTTTCATTACATACAGACCATTCCAACGAAAAAAGATGCATTTCTAGATTAGATGATGAAGCAAAAACATGGATTTCTTTTCATAAGAAAGATTTTAAGTTTTTACATAATGGAAATTCGTGTTGTTCAAATAGTGGAAGTTTTGGTAAATTTTTGACTAAGTGAAAGTTTGAACAGTCGGTATACGTGAAGAAGAAATAAATTTATGTGATTCTGTGCTCTCTATGCCGGTCATGTGAATATAGCGTAACAGTTTCCTTGACCTTGCCTACTATAGAAGAGGACTGTGTATGTCGATGTGTTTCATAGACCATCACCATAGACAGAGTCATAGAACAGAAACGAGAATGAACTTAAAAGTGTGCTTTCAAGGCCATTATAAGAGTTTACATATTGCCATGGTCTATCTATAGCCGCAGTCAGGCTGTGCTTAAGGTTTGCCTTACAAAAGTATGAACATCTTTTCTTTTTGATTTATCCACATCAGACAAAGGGTTTCCACCGGCAAGTAAGTACAGATCATTGATGATCAATCGAATCGACTACTTAGTGGACCTGGACATGGACACAGTTCCACTGTTGACTGTTGTTTAAACTGGTTTAAGTTATTTTATGGTTTGGTTCTCACCACTCACAGGGACAGGGAAATGGCCTGGCCCGGTATAGTGCTAAGAGTCTATGAAGACGTGTTATAAAAAGCGATACAATAGGATAAGACGATAAAGGGGTCTCGGATCTGAAAAGAGTTTATTTTTTTCTTTGCTTTGGATACACATACAATGTTACTTTATAGGT
The DNA here is from genome assembly GCA_030264535.1 of Liometoxenus newtonarum. Classification (NCBI taxonomy): domain Eukaryota; kingdom Metazoa; phylum Arthropoda; class Insecta; order Coleoptera; family Staphylinidae; genus Liometoxenus; species Liometoxenus newtonarum. Next base: position 11,696 of record JARJEB010004241.1, read on the forward strand.
TTCGATGAGGCCCGTTGATAAACTTTTAAAGATTCGCGAAAAATACAAAAATAAACTGTCTACAGCTAGGTTTCCAAAGTATATGTTTCTGGGCGGCCCCTGCGCTTTTGTCGGTGACTGCTTCAAGAACCGAAACGACAAGGGTCTTTGTTTTTTGCGTGTTGCTTCTGCTGATACCTTAAATTGGCTTGATGCATCATCAGGTTGTTCATTCGTTCATTCTATTCCACTGACTTTTTTATTTTTAACATTTTAACAAAAATATATAGGTACATATATAAAATATGCCTCGGGGCGAAATCGGGTTGTGGTATACATATTTTTTCTTGTGGTCAAGTTTCGTTGGTTGAACTCGACTCGCCAGAGGACGGGTCCGGGTCCTTCTTTTTCTCATCATAGTCTGTGAATGTGTTCTGTCTACGCTACGTTGGCTCATAACATTTTATTTTCTGTTGGGTTTTGTTGTGTGTGAGGGCCCAGACGGTAGGGTAAAGACTTTTGTTACACCAATTTTGTTTGGTCGGTCGGGCGGTCGATTGCATCCTTAAAGATGTAAATTATTGCCGCGAAAAATTCTTAAATTAACTTGCGACACACACACACACACACACACACACACACAACAACAAGATGCAATAATAATAATAAAAAACTTGTGTGTGCATCGGCAGCTAACAGACGAACGAACAGGAACAGACACCCGTAGACAAGAAGAAGAACGACTAGCAGCGAATGTAAAAAAAAGTAAAACTAAAAAGTTGAAAGTAAAAAGAGCGTCAGGTAGTAGTCAAGACAGTCGTTCTACCGACATTTAGTTAGTTAAAAAGAAGTTAAAGGTAAAAGAACAACAGCTCGTTTAACTAAACAGAACTGGGAACGGAAAGGCAAGATAAGACGCAATGAAATTGTGAGATCGTAAATATACCGCCACTGGGTACACAACCTGGCAAAACTACCAGATAAATATACAACAAATACTACAAGAACAAGTTGACACTCATTTTCCTATCATTATTAGCCACATACCAAGTCAATTTTAAGTTTCAATTTGTAATGAAATCGAAACAATAAGAATGAGTACTTTACCAAGTAGTAAGTGTCCATTTCGTTTATTATGTACTTGTTGAATTTCTTATTGTTTGTTGTCTTAAACAATTGTCAAAGGTGGCCCACATTCAGGGACGGACTGGGTCTTGCAAGCGGCCCTGGAAATTTATTTTGTAAGCAGCCTGCTGACAATTGCATATTAGTAACTGACCCAGATGAATGATCAAAAAAGAGCTATCAAATCTCAACATCCTCACGTGCGGAGCACGAAGAGAAGCAGAAGAGGTGACCAAATCTTACCCAGTCAAAAAGGAGGAGACATTCAGCCTAACGGCCTTTCGGGAAATTCACGAAAGCTCTTATGGCCCCAGTCCGTCCCTGCCTACATTAAACGGTGTCACCAACTGATATTTAAAAATTGCTCTGGTGTTTGCCTGAATGATGTAATTATATACATTAACATTTGATTTCGGTTTGTGATCAAATTTATGCATCAGTATCAATAATATCAAAGTTCATAAAAAAATGAAATCCATTTTGTTAATGCATTATAAGCTAACTGATCAGTAATCATCATAAATCTTTTAAGTTTGCTTAGAAATTATTTACTGCGGCCAATTTACACCCAATTATGTTGATTTCAAGTCCGTTACGTCTGCGGATATAATTTTTATTGACTATATAGGTAGGTATTAGATACATACCTACACTTGCAAAAAGTCAATAAAAACGCACAAGCGTCAGGAAGTGCCGTTCATCAGTTTGTAAAATCCTTAGCGCCAGACCAAACCAGACGTTATAACGGCAAACGGCACAAGCAAAGTCGACTAATCTCGATATATTTGATATATTGTGATAGATATAGTGCAAGTTGCTTCCATAAGTATTAGACAGCGTAGTTAGTTAGTCTCAGTGCGGTAATTACTTTAACATTGGTTGGCGAGAAGCTCGTTAATAAATTTACTTCGTTCTTCGTTCTGACATGATTGGGACTGGGTTAAAGCAATAGACCATTTACTAATTGCACTTGCAAGTATTAAGAAGTGTAATACTAATAAGTAATAAGTGTCGGTATATACTGACAAGCAACTATACCAGCAGCTTTTATTATAACCTAGCCTAGCCTATAACTTAACGCGAAGAGGCGACGATGGGTTCAGTTCGGTTGGCTGTTGGCTTCTTCCTGTTTTGTTTGCTTTGCAGTAATAACTCCGTCGCCTCGTCGCGTCTCAATTCACGTAGTTGGTTGGCTCTGGTTGACTATAAAAACGTAAAGAAAGAGGAAGAGACATTGACCAGCCGCGCGGAGGCAAAACGACTGACTGTTCTCACAAAAGGTGCGCATACACCGACACCGGACATTATGAGACTTCATGAGGTATCACGTCGATTATTGTTTTATTCACTTTCATTAAATAGATAGACAATTCCACATTATAGTTGCGTTGCGACATTGTTCGTCCAATTATCTTTAAAATAGTTTTGAAACTGAAAAATTGAAAAGTTCCAGTTCCATTGACATTTTGAATAATTATACATAAAGGAGTAGAACCTCGATCAATTTAATTTATAAACTAGACTAGAATATTGGTTTAATTTTTTAAATGTTATTTTAAGTGTGTTACGTTTTTATTTCTATTTTAAATGTCATGTTGCGCTTTTTTTTAGGTATGATTTTCGATTTTGAATTAGAAATTGGTTGAAATTATTTGCATGTTCATATTGTAGATATTGCCTACAGTGATAGTTTTTCGTAAAATATTAAATAATTTTTGATGGTTCTGTTGCTTTTAACCCACATTTTAACTTTTTTTTTACAAGCATCTTAACCTCTCGGCCGAGCAAAGGAATACGTTGAGAGAATCCTTTCAGACTTATTACATAAAATTCGTTGGATGAATGGATGATATGTATAATATCGTCCAAAAACTGTTTACTCTTGTTTGTCCAAGAAACTAGAATTTATTTTGTTTTCTTCGCTTACACAGCTTGGAAAAAATTTCAGGACAAATCTTTACGTATGGTACGTTTCAAGATAAATGAAAGTATGTAGTAAACTAAAATTTCAAGTACCCCCTATTGAAATTCCATGTGTGGTCCAGCGATTATTGAGGTTTTTTTGCTTTTATTGCTCGACCATGACCATCAAACTATTAATTAAACTTGCATTTATAACTGTCATTTTTCTTGGAACGTACATCGAGATCATAAGTCGCCTAATGTGTTTGCAACATTCTTCTAAATTCTCTGAAATCGGAATTCACAGTTCGAGCAGTTCACTAGACTTTTATGCCTTTAATCTTCTTCATTGTCCATTGGAGTGTTAATCCCTTTCAGGTTTACAACTTGAAATTTCATTGTTGAGTGAATGCAAGCAAAAAATCAGTTAAAAGATAATTATGTAAATCTTTTGGATGGTAGTGTACATTTTATTTAGTTAAATGTTTGTATATGCGCCTTGAACTTCCGTCCGCGTCGTTCGTTGTGTTTGATGTCTCATAGTCTTCTTCTTGTATTTGTTTGGCCTCTGAGTCTGCTTGCTGATGATGTTGAGCGAAGCGTTGTACATTGCTTGTTCCCTGCTTGTCATAACCACAAGCTGCATTTAGTTGGAAAAGTTCCCACAATAAAATGAAGTAACCAGTCTTTTAGCCGACCAAAAACACTGAAACATTTATTATTTTTATAAAATTTTATTTCAATTTCGATTTTATGCATTTCAGTTTTTGAATAAGCAAATGAACAAACAATGAATAAGAAAGCGGTGCATCAAAACAATTTGTGTTTTAACCAACAGCACAAAAAGAAATATATACGTTTTATATATATACGTTTTATATATTAAAAATTGACATCTTTAAATCGTCTTTCAAGACAAACAGCAACTTGATATGACTTGTATGCATTGTACTTGTAAGTTTTCTGTGGCTTTAACAATCGTAGCATATTGTCGATTGTAGATACGTGGAAAGATACTAATTTCTTTATTTTTCATTTATTTACACAACTTTTTTAAATTTAGGAATTGGTGCTTTTATAAGCAAAGTGAAACAAGATAAAGGGAAGTAGAACGTGTTGAAATAGAGAAATAGACGCATAAATAAATAAAACTAAAGAAGCAACAGCACATTTTCATTTTTAATTGCCCACCGCACAGATTTCAACACATTTACATATTCACTACCACGAAGAATTAAAAAATTTAGAGCATGTGGCGATGCGTCGAAATATCTACAGATGATAAAGTCTCAAGTTTATACCAAATATTTTGTGATTTACTTAAGTCTTTTCTATATCTAGAATTTGTCAGTTGAGCACGAGACTTGAACATAAAACACAATTAAATATGACTTGTATTTTTTCAATTGAAACTTTTTCATTCAGGACTCAGACTTGAGAGGATTGATGAGGTTAACTTAGCTGTTTTAACCAAGTTTGAACCGTGTTTTAATCATAGTCAAGTCAACAACTGTTCTGTTGTTAACTTTACTTTAAATGTTTAAATCTTTATACGTAAATGTTTGTTTTTTCTCTCCTTGTTTATATAGGTATTTATTTTTCATTTCAACCGTTGGCTTGCCTCCTAAACGTGCGCTGCCGCTCGAAGACAAGAACACAAGAAAATCGTATATACCTACATGCATATTTGCAATTGGCAAAGTTGTTTGTTTATTATTTACTTGAACACTTAAAGAAATTCTGTACACGAAGGGCAACATGGTTTACTAAGGTTTTTGGATATTGTATTAAGGCTGAGTTCCGTATTTAGGCATATATAGGCTTTCAGCGCTTACAATACGCGGGCGTTTAGATTTCCTTCGGTGGAGCTGCACACTGGTTCAAAAATCGTGGAAGGGGGAAATTTCAAAATTGTCAGCGGCGTAGACATTTTTGATTTGCTTGTCACTTCGCCTGGAAATCCTAAATGACATCGACTTTGGAAAAATAGGGATAAGTAATACAGAGCCAGTCACGGGAAATTGTTTTTAATGTGTATAGAAATTTTCGAGATCACGGCAAAAGAATAAATGAAAAGGAATTAAGGGAAACTGTGTCTTTTGCTACTGGCATTTCCACCAAAACAGTTGGGAAAATAATCAATGATGCTAAATATCGGAAAGAAAATAATACAATACATTTGAAAAATATTCATCGAAAAATCATTCCTTTAAGGCAATAATCCTCCTAATGAAACAGATCAACATTTGTATTGTTAATATGTTGGGATAAATATTTCCTACATGCAACGCCCCTGGAAAAAATCGTCTTCGGAAATCTTCGGTCTGCGCAACCCGAGGAAATCTAAACGCGCGCGTACTGTAAAAGTGTACATCGTGTATTAAGGTTGACGCTTAAATGGAACGCACCCTAATTGTAATGGCATGCAATGATACTTACAAATTGCAAGTCCATAAAAACCTAAGGAAACTGGATAAGTTGGGAGTTGTTTTAAATTTTAAGCCACCCACTTGCATTGTGAAGCAATGAGACAGCAAAAAATTCAACAAACTTTTGCACTACTAGGTAATAGTCATTTCAATATATTATACTGGGCGTTCTTGAATGATTATAAATATAAATAAAATTAAAACAAAGAACACTAGTAATGGTGAAGGCAATTGCATGTGCAATATCTTGGTACATTTTGTGTATAAAAACAATGTTTATTGTTATGTTCTCATTGATTATCGATAAATATAAACTAGTATATATGTTTTGGGTAGTCCAATACAGCTGCATATATGACGGCAACCGGCGAACTTTCGCTCATTAATTATTTTATAAACACCAAACACGAAATTATGCAATATGCGTTTTGTGATATTTTGCGTGGTCCCCATAACATATTATCATAACATATATGCATGTGTGTGTAGAGTAGACCCTTGAAATTTTAAAACGACTTGTTTGTTGATCACAGTTTTATCCGATTAACTACAATAAAATTAGCATGCTAGTTGACTGTGTTTGAGGCTGACTTGACTCACGTTGTTGGTAATAACCGACTTTTTTTGGCTATTAGGACAAGGTGTCTATTACTTAAATGGGACAACTGCTGCGGCGGCTAATAAATGTGTAACTTCTTTAAAGGTGAACTTCTTCTTATGTCGCTATGCTGTCTTCTTAATATATTGTAAAAGAGCCACCTTCTTGTGATCTAGATATTTCAATATATGTAGCCACTACCTATGCTATGTTGTAACGTATTTACCAAATTATGAGCAACAGCAAGCAAGTGTATCTTGTATCTGTTTTTATTATGTCTTCACTCTTCTTCACTTTACAGTTTGAAGATTTTTGCTGTTTTTAATCATAATAACATCCATCCATCCATCATGTAGCATGCGGTTTTCGATGGTGGGTTAATTCGTTCGTTTCCTTTGGTAATTTCGTTTTGGTTTGGTAGTGGTAGCAATAGGAGGGTAGCACCAGAAGCAGCTGCTATCCAGACCTACTATTGCTAACCCAACAGAACGGCCAAAAACGATGAACGATGAAGAAATAATTCAACACTGAACACGCACTCTCTTATATTCATGCCTTGTGTCGATGGCGATGGCGGCAACCACCATCCACATGGCATTCTTCCGGCCAGCTGCTTGCGTCCTCGAGACAGATACGAACAGCTCTACTCTAGCTCTCTAGAGTAAGTAATATTAATATTGCCGATGAACCGATGTTGGAAAATTACAAAGAATCGTTTTGGTTGCTTTGTTACTCATTTTTGGCACAACATTTCCAACAAACATCATTAGGGAGGACATACAGAAAAGAAACATATATTTATGTGGAAAAGTACAAAAAGAAGAAAAGAACGAAACTAATTCGAATTTTTATTTCTTTTAATTGAAATTTGAAATAAAAAGTATGTGCGTTTTGATAATATAACATTTTGTGTTAATTAAGGCGTAAAGTCATTGTACTTTAATAAAGTGCATGTACATACACAGAGGGGCATCAATGTTAGTGAACTTTATACAATTAACTGCAACATTTGAAATTTCAACTAACTCTTGTAACTTTGAAATATGTACTTACTAAGCTACTAAGTAAAGAACGGTTTATAATTGTGGAAGTTCGCCAACTCTCAACTCTTATGGAATATTTCCTATTCCTAGCCAATGAAGTTGAAGATGCGCATAGCACTACTATTCAACAACGAAGTATGCCATGGCACGACGGAAATGAAGACTGGTATTGCAGTTATTTTTGAGGTTATTTTTGACTTGTGACATGCGTCCTTCTTCAACATTATAGTTTATTTATTTCATTAATTATGAACCGATGAGAGTCTTAATCTTATGGATTATTCCATAAGGTAAAATCGTATATTATGTCAATCATAAACCGGCCTTAAGTATTCTTATACTTCTATAAACTCTTGCTGAGGAAATCAATGATACGTTTTTCCTCTCAAATTAAAGAAATTTGACGAACTTCTTTGTCAGTTATGAAGTATTTGCCTTGCCTTTATAACTTTGTTCTAATAATCAAAAGATATTGGGTTGTTCTTTGTGTTTGATTGATTTTACACTTTACTTTTTGCATTTTTTTAAATAAATTTTTAATGAATTCGTGTCTTATTGAATGAAATAATCAATATTTTCAAAAAACCTTGCATTATTTTATACATTTTTCTACGTTTTCCTGCTGTTAACCGAATTCAGTCTCAAAAGTCTGAAAAAAACAAAACTTATACCTTACAACAGGGGTATCCAACCTTCTCGAATCGAATTACATTGGGCCGCAAAAAAATCTAACTTTGGATGGAAAACAAAGTGTACACGTTTGCGCACACATACGCGTACGCAGCAATGTAGCCAATCCTTAGCCAGAGCTGGGTTAGCACAAAGTATTCATTTTTGTCTCAAATAAGAGAGGTACCTTCAAGAAAAGAAAAAAAAGATGTAAAGTAAATTTTAGGAAATCTCATGTTTCAAGTAAATTTGCGATTTTGTGTTTGCCCGTATTCAGAGTAGGCTTGGGCCGCGGATTGGACAACCCTGCTTTACAGTCTTACACTACATCGTATTCACTATCGCACACATCAGAACCAACCAAATATTTACTTTTTTGGATTACATTATATACTAGACGAGCGAGCATCAGTTGCTTCACTGCGTTCTGCTTTGGAGAAAAAAAAATATATAAACTATAAACACATCCAAACAGCAAGTGTAAAAGTGAATTGTGATATTTAGGACACTAATATAGTTACTTTAGTTGTAGTTGGTATACCTAATACTATATAGGTACATATTACACGTTAATAGATCGATATTGACTGGTTCATTAATACCAATGCCATCACAAACTCACAGAGACGCTTACCGACTTACCTACATGCATGCTGCCAATGCCAATTACATTTCGTTAATTTATAACGATAATATTTACTTCACATACCTACTTATGCAATTAAATAAACGTAGTATGTAGTAGTATCTACAGTGGGTGCTTTCGAAATTAACGATATCGCTTCATATCGTCATATTACTCATATTAATATTACTGAATTATGCAGTCCATTCAAACAAACAAAGAGACTTGGTGGCCGTATTCTGCTTTGCATACTTTTGTGAAAGTACACTCCACGCAGAAAGTTTGAAAATATAAATACGCGTGAATTTTGAACGTACTTATACGACAATTGACACACGTCAACGTGAAAATATCACTCTGCGATTGATTCCAGCAAAATTTTTCAATTTACCTGGCTCTTGTTTGCTAAGATTGTATTTATATTTATTGATTCTTATAGTTTTTTTAACACTCTGTACATAGTTGACAATAAATAATATGTCGTAATTCGTAGTATGGTGCTGCTGGTGCTCTTTATACAAGTTTATTGCGTGTTAAAATGTTAATAGGAATTATACCACGAAGCGAAGCGCATGGCTTTTAAATTTGTAAATTTTGGCCACAAAGTGTTTCGTCTCGCAAGTCTCGTAGTCGTATATAATATAAAACTTCAAACTTGAACAAATACTGAATTTTACCTGAGTCTTCTACTTCCACAGTTCTACTTCTATGAAAATTCTTCGATTGCGCCATTATACCATTTATACCTGTCTTCTTTTTATTTATTATATTATTACAACAGTGAACAGGCATGTCGACGCTACGAGGGTTTCGAGAGAAAATTAGGAGTTGTCAAAAGTTCGTTCGTTCCAAGAAGATAAGATAACAATTCTTCCAACCTAACGGTGTTACTATTTTACCTGTTCAGTTTCGGTTTTAGTTAGTGTTATAAACTTACTTGAAACTTGTAACTGTGCCGAAGTTATAATACACATTTGATCTTCTCCGCCTCTGCGTCTCTAATGGCAATATCATGGCTTCATTTGGGCATTTCATATTGTCAGTCCAATAACATGAGACGAAATATTTTGTTAAGTACTTAGTGGGCGAGTTTGTCTTAGGTCGCGGTTTGTTTTCGATATTTATTTTTTCTTCGTGAGAATAATAAAAGTACACAACTTTTGACTACTTCGTAAGACGAAATGATGAGTTGATTGAGATTGAATGAAACTGAAAGTGAAATGAGTGAAACTTGTGCTTGTGGCCGAGACCAGAGACTCTTCTTGCAGCCTTGTCCACTCCACTCAGTTCGATTCCTCCTTGCTTGCTGCTGTTGTTTATACCTACGTGCATGGTGTATAAGTATAACTATTGAAAAGTACAAGTAAGGAAGGAAGGAGGGCGGGCTGCATGTGCACATCGTTGATCTACGTATATAATAAGTACGTTGGTTTGGTTTGGAGTTGTACGACTTTTCGAACTCTAACAGCAGCACAGGCAGAGAGGCACAGGCACTTCTCGGATGTTGAACTAGGTCCGTCTCAAGGTCCCTGGCAGGAAGGAGAGAGAACCGACCACTACACACTACAAAACATATTCGTTCGTGTGGTAAGTTAAATGTTGGAATGCTGTGATGCGTTTTTGCAAACAAAGAGACTTCCCCGACACGACACAATACAAAATTCTTACACGAAAAAAAAAATAAGAAACAAAATTATCGTACTTTGTGGTAGAAAAATTCCAAGACTCCTAGCCAAGCCAAGGTAGACACATTGATATAATTTGATGATAATTAGTATAATGGACGATTAATCACATCGAGACGTTTCTTGGGACAGAAAACGCAGAAATTTAAAATTAATTTTGAAAGAAGGGGACTTCTATAAACCTTTATATTACTTATCTATAATTCTAGAGACATTCGAATTCTTTTTTTTTTCGAAACATGAAAAACATAAAATTGTGTTGCGGCATTGAACTTTGATTATTCATTCTGCAAAGAAAGGAATAAACATGGAAAATAAAAAGTATCTTGTCATTTAATTTTTATAAAGTTGAAATTTTTGTGCTGAATGAGCATTACACGTGGTTTTAATAAAAAAATATTGTCCCACGCTGTGCGTTTATGTAGATATAAAAATATAAAAAAAATCTTATGAACTGTGCAAAAATGCAAAAAGAAGATATAACACGTCGGATCATCGTGTGTTAGCACTAATAATAATAATATTACATTCTTGTTGGTCTTTCTTTGGGTCTTCTTACCAACTGAACGTATTTTCAAGATTTCAAGTTCATCGTCATGTGCAATGTGCTGATGTCTCACTGCTCACTGTCTCAATCTCTTCTCATATGTGCGAATGTGCGAAATTTATTTTATTGTCGATTTCATTGAAATGTAACTTTAAACGCTCTCTTAAAACATTATAAGCATCAACATTAAACATCAACGAAATCGCATTGAACGACAAGACAATATTTATGAATGCGTGTTGTATTTTAAAATTTTTTATCCGCGACGACCACGTAAAACAGCGATTACTATGTGTGTATGCAGGCACATATGACAGCCATTATCACCACTCGCGAATTATGAGCTTAACACGAGTCAATTATAGG
>JARJEB010004242.1:0-36213 GCA_030264535.1 Liometoxenus newtonarum
AAGCGTATATATGTCAGTTTGTTGAATTGCAATTCGAATTTCATCGTTGTTATTAAAAGAAGTTGATAGATATGGGAGGTGTGGATGCTTTTCCGCATTATTACGGAATTGTCAAAAAAATGCTTTATCCACCACGTCTAATATGGACATTTTTAATATTCACAATACCCCGTTGCGAGTATTGTGAATACACAAAAATGAAAATCCATACTTTCTATAACGATTATGATATCACAAAATGTCGCAAAAGCAATATTTATGTAATGTTATTTTAAGGATGTTTATGTAATGTTCATGCTTGAACATACAATTTTCCATGTGAATATGGCAGCCATAAGCAGTTGCCGCTATGTCACATACATGTTATATCAACAATAATCCTAACATCACAAGTCACAAATTGACATCGATGTAACGTTAATTCAATGTTTTTTGCGTAGTGGGTATACAGTTCAAGTAGAGGGATATACACATAAATATAAACATTTACAAATAAATGGTGCTACATTACAGCTGTTACCTGGTTAAAGGGATAACTATTTCTGTAAATATTGGTAGAATTTGTAGAACACTCTACTAGATATGCTAGAGGCTCAATGGTTTGCGTTACATGGTTGATATTACTTGTTCAGCGTGACTGTGCGATAAGTAAGACGGATCGGAGCTCAGTCCAAGTCACTCATACCTAGGTTGATAGTACTTGTTCAAGGTGACTGCGCGATAAGTAAGACGGATCGGAGCTCAGTTCAAGTCATTCATACCTGGGTGCTGCTGCGGAGATGACAGTGGTCATTCGTCCTAACTACATTTATTATCCTTCCGATCGGTCTTCCGCTCGTATTGAATCAGAGAATGATAATGATTTGCTTAGTTACAAATTTATAAAATTTGACGCGCATAGAATCTTCTTCGTTATAAAGGAAATCACCGCTGTTCCTTGTTCAGTATCAGGTCAGTCTGTTTGAATTGGGACATTGATGGTACGGTTCTTAAGAACTGAATACACAAATATTAATTTGTAAGCTTTAATCATTAAATATTTTTTGATACACATTTCCTTAATACTAATATATAATAATTTACATTGAGTAATTTAGAAAAAAAAAAATCAAAGCAATTGCAACGTTTAAACGCATGCTCGAATCAAAGTTGTGCAGATGTCAAAGGTTCAGGGAAAAACCACTAACCCTTTGAGACAAACCCTTGAAAGCTGCGCACGTGTGAAGTTGATAATCAAAGATCAAGGAGCACAGTTAAAAATTTGCAATAGCATATTTTAAAATTTAAAGCCTAGCTACTCACTAGATTAAATTGCGTAATTTCATTCGCAATTCGCACTTTTCACATTTTTTTTTCTCCTTCGTCCGAACTTAGTTCAGACAACTCTGACAACTTAGAATACCTTAAGAAATATGCTAATATTATGATTAAACCATCATCATAATGAAAGATCGATTAATTTTATCTTAGGTATAATTATAGAGTAGAGTTAACTACTATTCCAAAAGTTTGTCGATAATAACAAGAATATATATATTTATATTGTGTATTTATGTGTTTGTTCTTCATACCTACTATTCATTTAGGAAATAACTTATTTTCTTATTTTAAGACTTATACGTAAGTAGAAGCATTTTGAAAGCTGTACATGTAATACAAAAGCGCGCATATTTCTTAAGCTATTCAATCATTCTTCATTAATTTTTTCCGAATTCATTTATTAACAAAATTTTCCACTAACCAACCGATAAAAATTCATAATCCTCAACTAGTCTTTATTGTTGTTACCACATTCATTGCATTTCTTCAAATGTCTTATAATGATTTTATTCGTTTGCTAATTTCTGTATTAAGTACGAATAGGTATAAGGGACAAAAACGCCCTTGAACTTTTAATAAATAAATTCTTTTTGCCTAAGATTTACTTGTTCTCATATGCTTTTCTTTGATTAGCGATTTAGCGAGAAACACATCTATTATGCTGAACTTACCTATGTTTTAAAGTTTCAACTTAATTTTTTTTTTTTTTTTTTGCGTGTTTTATATTGTATAATTTTCTTATGTTTGTGTAATATTTATATAGTTAAAACGACGGGCGCCGGGATGGAATTTCGGATGCAATCTTGAGTATTTTCTTTTAACATTTATGGATTTTGTTTTGTTCATTATCATTGGATATTAAATAGTCTAAGCGATTAATTTAGTAGTTATACATAGTAGTCGTTTACTTCTTGCTCTCTTTGTCCAAGTCTTTGAGTAGTTGTTTCATTTCTTCTGATAGATGTTGTTGATCAGAAGCTGGTCTAGAACACGATGATTATTATAATTAATTTCATATTTTTTTTTTGAATCATTCCTAAACCAACCTTGCACTTTCCTGTGAAGATGTTCCAGCTCCAGGTGCTTCAGTTCCATGGTCAATTTCATCTCCTTCGGCTAAAATAAAATTTCCAATTAACAAATTGTAATCAACAATTTATTGATTCCAATTTAAAATAAATAACATTTAGGTAAGTATAGACAAATAGAAAATAGGATGTCATTCAACAAAAATATTTATTGCACACCCACTACCATAAAACTGTTACGTTATATCCATAACGTAACACTTTAGTCCATTTCCTTTTACGTTCTAGATTCTACGATCTGTGATTTTACTGATAATTGTTGTTTGGGTTGCATAATTTTCCTTGTGACTTGCATTTGAGGTTAGACCGTTTGACGTTTAATTCGAAGACCGACTTATTCACAAGCAATTGCAGTGATTTCGTGATTTAAATATTGTAAAATTGTATCTAAAATATGATAGTGGGTGTGCAAAAAATAGTGTTCACAACTCTTTGCGTCAAGAAGGGTCTTGTTTCGATTTCGCATGCGAATTGTCGTGTGCTTTATAGGAATGTACAAAAACACATAGAGTTTGATATAAGTATAATAAAACATCATTGATCAATTGCATGAGGCATGGGAACAACCAGTGTCTTTTTTTGTTTGTTGATATTTTGATTTTTTGGTTTAAATTAACTACCATGTAGTGGCAAATTAAAACGCCAGTCGTGTTCCCGTGGATCGACTTCGATCATTGTCTTGTCGTCCAGACTGATTTCAAGTTGTAACGGCCGTCTACGAATTGCTACGAAATATAATTTTCAATTCAAAGCTTTCCATATTTGATTCGTTTAAATATGAAATACAACATTGATACACATACCTTTTTGTGATGAAGGAAGTGAAGTTGTAGTTTCTTGCCAGGTTACTGAAGATTCACCTGTGAACATTCAAACACGTTAACTGATTGTATTCGTATATGTTGTTATTAATAATAAGAGAGAAAAGTTTATTAAGAGAAACGACATGCAATAAACGAAAGCATAACTTACCAAAATTATATGATAAAAATATAGTAGTTTTGGTGAAGAAATTTGAGTGTATCGATAAACTAAAAAATGGCAAACAAGCTGGTTTTTCTCATTTATATTGATAAACCAAGGAATTTATAAACAATTTGATTGAAATGAAACGCAGAGAGAGAGAGAGAGAGAGATATAGGAACTCGTATAATGATTTTGGTATTATAAAGTTTGATTAGCGACAAACCTGAAGCGTCTCCAGCAATGCGAGATAGCAAATTTTGTACCGCAGTTGTTGTATCATCATGACTAGTACTAAATTCTTGCGTGTAAATAGTCTTGGTGCCTTTGTCATCAATAAATGTGCGTTTAACAGTGCCCTTGCCATCGCCATCATCTTTCACAATTACTCGCTTTTTAATGGTTCTCTTAATATGCACATTACCATGTTCATCCGTCGTCTTTTCCTCGATAACTTCTTCACCTTCATTAAAATTTTCGATAAACTGTTTCATTTGTTCACCCGGATCAGTGCCTCGAAACGTGTAATGGGTGATTTCAGTCTCGCCCGGTTCAATAACTTCAGTAACATACGCTTGTTCACCTTCCTGTTCCTTATCGTACCATGCCTCGGCCAAATCAAGGCCTTCCCTCATTGAATGGTCGATATTGTCGGTAGATGATACCATTGTATTTGAACCACCACTAGTGAAACTACCTGAGAACACTGAATCAGTTTCGTATTGATAAGTGGCATGAGTTGCGGTCGATGATGAGACAAGGCTGTCGTCGGTACTCTCAGCCAATTCGTGAATGGGTTTCGTGAAATCAGTTTGTTCCTCTTCCTTGGAATAGCTAAAGTCTTTACCAGTGCTGGAACTGCTCTGATCGAATCCACCTATGCGGGATCCATCTTCATCAATGGAATCGCTGAAACCAGCAATGTTACCCGTAGCTAATTCTAGGGAATCGCTGGAGACCATGCCACTGGTACCCTTCATTTCCAAACTGTCCGTCATGATGGCGCCTCTCAGTTTCGATTGGAATTCGATGGAATCAGTGCTTGCAGTCATTATTTCAGCGCCTGTCTTCTGTTCCAAGCTGTCGGTGCTTCCATGATGAGTGGGTTTGGAGTCTTTAACATCAAGGCTGTCAGTGGACGCCAACATAACGTCATCAGAATCCGTCCACTGCACTTTCGTCCTTGCTTTCGTGGTGGTTGTTGTTGTTGTAGATGGCAAGGGAGCATCTAAATCTAAATCCGGAATTTTGGAGACTTCTTCAACGGAATCCCCTCGACCAATAGACTCGGTCTTCTCACCTTCCTTTAGATCAATAAACCGCTCAACATTGGTCTGAGCTTGTCTTATAATCTCATCAATTTCAAACATTCGTTTTTCATAGTCTTCCTCATCGGATTCGGGACCTGGTTGCTTTTTATCAGTTGTAATTGTTTCACAGCTTTCCGATTCCGACGTTATGCTCTCCTGACTTTCATCAATCTGTGCAAGAAGGAGTTCTTCTTCTTTTGCTTTGGCCTCAACGCGATGTGCAGCAATGCACGCCTTTTCAAGTCCTTCAAACTCCTTCAGCGAACTTACAGACACGGTATCATCTTGTCCACCAGTACGACCAATATATCTTGTTTTGAAACTACCGTTGCTTGATGAATCTTGTGATCCAGCATGGAATTTTCGATTCTCCAAAGACATGGCACGCTCGAGATTCTCAAACTCTTGCAGACTGGACATTGAGATGTCATCGTTCTCACCAGACTTTGTGAAATATTTGCGACCTGCCAACACATCATATTCTGGAGTACTTGAGTATGAATCTTTGACACTTCCCAAACTTCCACCCGAATTCTTTTGCGAATTTAAGCTGCCAATCCTCGATGAATCAAAATCAGCTGCATCTTCTTCCTTGATATCTTCCAATGGACAACGTTCAAATTCCATTTCGTAGCCATAACCAGCTGCCACCATTGCTGCATGATCACCTTGAAATTGTTGTTCAATCCATTTTTTATTCGCTTCCAGTTCTTTATCGTACTCGTAAACGTAATCCCGAGGACTGGTCTTACTTGCACCGGCGTCTTTGTTCGGAGGACTATCTTCAAATTCAAATCCAAGTTCATCACTGGACGACCCATCCGGATAATACTTGATATCAGTCATTTTAGTTACCGGCGAAGGGGCTGAACGTACGAAAAGTTGTTCAACTTCTTCGTCGTGTTTCTTCACTAGTTTAATTTTTTTGATTTTCACACTTTTACCTTCCATATCACTTTCGTGTGCTTCTTTGGCAACTTCTTCAATAACAACAAATTCATCCATTAAGTCTGGTTTTTCAAGCATTTCAAATGAGTCACTATTTGGTGATTCGGTGGGCGAGGGAATATCTTTATCAAAGGTAATTTTCTTTTCGGCAGCAGCAATTTCTGTTTTCAAAGATTCGGTCGTAGTTTTCGTATCCTCCGTTGTAATTTGGCTGTCAGTTTCTTCTGGAAATGAAGCATCCGATTCCAGAACATATTCCCGTCCTTGATCTGTTGATTCAGAGCTCTTACTAGATGCTGAAGCTGGTGTTTCCGGTGTAATTTGTTCAGGCTCATTTTCCACATGCACATCTTCGTCTCCTTTCTTCTTTAGTTCAAGTGCTTCCTGTTCTTCGAGTTCTAAATCAGGATAATGGAAACCTTTACGATCCAGTGGAGTCATATGTTCGGTGACTTGAATATCAGGAATTGCACCTGGGCTTTGGTCTCTCATAGCTTGTCTTTTGGCTTCGTATTCTTTTTGTGCCCTTTCCCGTGTTTCCAATTCATGTTTTTCAGCATCTTCATCTTCCATAATTGGACAGATTTGTATGACTTTATGAGCTGGTGAGACATGAGGAACCATACTGAACGCGGCTTCGGCTTCGGCTTCTTCAAAACTCGACTTTTCACTGGAAGTGGAACTTGACTTTCCATGCGAGTCTCGTTTATCTAAAATATCTTTCTTCTTTTCCATGGTGGTCACATCTTTAATAATTTGTTTAATGTCATCAATATCGTCGATTTCATCCATTTCAGCTTTTAGATCTGCAGGTTCGGGCGAACTTGGTCTATCGATTGGATCACTGATCGGTTCGGATAGTTGTTTAGCTAAATCAGCAAGTTCCGAATCTGTGAACGCATTTGAAGACGGGACACGTTCTCGTTCCGAATCAGTTTTACTGATTTGTGATAGCGGTCTTGAGTCAATATCTGATTCAAAGATTTGTTCAAACAACTCAGACTCCTTCTCAGACTCGTCAATGTCTTTTTTCTCATCACTCTTGCCTTCTTTAGGGCTAGATTCTTCTGGTAGATCCGAGGCAATATCGTCAATCTCAATTTTGCTCAAAGGAGGTGGTAACATTGCTGGAATAAATGTTGTGCTTTCGTTACGTCGATGTCCCCGTTTCTTAGGTTCAGGAATATCTTGAGGTTTTGATTGTTGATGGCTAACATCACAAATTACATTCTTGTCTTCCTCAGGGGTGTGTGTTTCCGAAACAACTTGCGTGCTCACCGACTGAATTCCATTTTCTTCGACCATCGAAGTAGTTAAGGTGACACTATTTATTTGTGTGCTTTGAGCAAAAGTGTGAGTCGATGTTGAAGTTTCGGTTGTTGGCGGTGGTATTGGCGTTCGAATTAAACTTTCAGTGCTTCCTCTGAATTGAGAATCATCTAAGCTAAACTGTTCAGAAGTATTTGAAACACTCATGCCAATATCTTGTTCGATAACAGTTCGTTGAGCTCCTATACTAGAAGTGCTAGAGAGGCTGACACTGAGAACACTACTTCCGTCATCCAAACTCGTACCAAGTTTTTCCTCACATTCGAATTGTGGTGAATCGGGTGCAAGAATCTTCGGTTCCGGCTGGAATGTCATCTCATGCGACCGTTTCATTTTGGGTGTGGCATCGATGACTTCATCATCCTGAAGAATATAGTCGTCCATATCACTAATATCAGTATTTTGGCGTTCACTTAACAACGGCTTCTCTGCCATCAGATCCTCGTCGATCATATCACCAGATTCATACTCGGATTGGACCAATGTTTCTGATGCTTCGGAAACTTCAATGCTGCCTAAATGACCGGAACTTTCACTATCCAGACTTTTCATGCTGTCTTTCGAACTTACACTACTCACAGCAGTGTGGTATTCTGTTGAGGTTAGGTGAGATGGGGCTGTACTACCTTGGGAAGTTAAAGCACTCTCATACTCCGAAGAACCACCACCGGCCACTAAAACATCGACATCCGATGAACAAGGTCGACTACGTCCACTATCAATCTCGAAACTCTGATAGTGACTTTCGCCCGAACTAGAGTACGCCTCAAAGTCCAATCCTGATTTTCTGTCTGGTTTTGAGCTGCTACTACTTGTATCATGTTTTCGCATTGCAACTTCTACGGGTTTAAGACCCGTTGAAGATGAGGATAGACCTTCCTCGGGCGATTTATATTCCTGACTAGATTCACCACTGGAAGTTCTCACGATTTCTTGTTTTGTAATAACTAATTCTCCGCCATCGGCAAGGAGTTTTGCCATTTCAGATTCGGGTAATTGCGATAAGGAAGTGGTTGTAACCTCTGTCACTTCTTTATGGCCCACATCAATTATTGTCGATTCACTGACTTGTTTGGTGCTTGTTTCCGCTTTGGATTTACTAGTTTCAAGATCATCCTTCAATTCAGTCTCTTCGATATGACGCACTGTTTGTTCAGTTTTTGTTTTCAGTACGCCCATAATAACTTTACTTTCTGTCGTTGTTTTATCAATAACAGCATCATCCAAGGTCGTTTTACTGATTTCCGTAGATTCATAAACACCTCCTGCTACTTCCTTCCTTTCATCATCCGCTTTACTGGTCAAATCTGATTTGATGGTATCATCAGTGATCGATGTAATGACCTCTGTGACTGTAGATGATTTGTTAGTGATTTCGTCAGAGACTTGTGCGCTTGAATCAATTTGAGTCGCAAACTGATCCGTACTGATCTTCTCTTTTTGTTTAATTTTCGTTTGTGTTTTGGTTGTCAGCTCTTCAGTTTCTTCCGTCACAGATTCAAGTTGCGTTTCATCTTCTTCAATGATCGTATCCTTGTGTTCCTTGCTTGTCTTTTCACCTTTTACTATCTCGGTGCTGGATACATCTAAATCAGATTTGACATGAACATTTTTATCGTAATCGTAGTATTCATAATCTTTGGAAACACTAGACTCCTTGTGATGTGTCTCGTCAATAATTTCGCGAACAACTTCTTCATCAAGTCCTGGCTCGAATATTTTCTGAGCTTCAAGTTGATCAATTTGCTCCTCAAGAATATTTGCTCGGCTAGCACAAGGTGAAAACTCCGCACCGCTATATTTCAAATCTTCGTCAGTTATCTCCATGCTGGAGGCTTGTGTATCAGCTCTAGCCAACATTGTGAGTTCCCTTTGTTTCCTATCAAGGACAGATTGAACCAATTGCACTTCCCTGGAATCTAGTCCTTTTGCTTCAGCAAGTTGACGAAGATAATCGGAGATTTGATTCTTGGCCACTTCAGGCGCAGGTGGCTCATCAATACTACCAGCGACATGACGTTTCTGTATTTCAGCTTCAATATCAGCAATCAATTCACCAGCAATAATTTTAGCCTCTTCGGGTGAGATCTTCTGATGATGCAAACTTTCCAGTATCAATTTTTCAATGTCAGCTTGGCTTTGTGATTTTGACTCTGAACACGATTCGGAATGATCTTGATGTATCTCCGATCCCAAATCAGATTCATCGCGGACACTACTGCTGAACTCTTCGTCTTTCTCAAGGAACACTTGACCCTCCGTGCTGTGCAATTCGACAGTTTGTTCTTCAAATGTGTGCTGTGGTTGACTCTGTACGGACACCTCCCAGATTGTGTCTTGAATGTTTTCCTGTGGCTGATTGATTGGTGAGGTCACTTCAGACCTCTCATTAATTGGTGTCTTAATATCAACTTCAGCTACAGGCTTTTCAAGTGAATCATCACTTTCTTCACTGATACGCCGCTGTTTACCGGATAAGCTGATGGTGATTTCTGGGATATCATCATGGAGGAATAAGGTTTTTGGCGATAATTCAATAGAGTCCATAGATTTTGTTTCAAAGTCAGTTGCTTCAACGTCAGTCATCTTCTCGGATCCTTCAATTTCACTTTTATCAACATGCACTTCCATTGAGTCACCGGGTCGTGACCCACTATCATCAATAACACCTTCAGATTCAGTTGGTGATTGTGTTCGTTTGAATACGTCATGTAAGTCAGGTCTAACTACTTCTTCAAAATTTATTATATCTTGGATATCTGGGGATTTTTGCGAGTTTTTCGCTTCTTGGACTATAGTTTCATAATCGTCGTCGAGTATTAATGCTTCCGCTGTCTCATCAGTTATCTTAACAGTCTTAATATTGGCACCAAAATCAATATGTTCCGGAACACTTCTAACTCCCGTTGGTTCTTCCTCCTCGAATGGAAGAGCAAGCTTTTTGTGTTCCGGCTCCGGTTCCTCCTGTATCTCAGTCATTAGCTCATCGTCAACCATATCTTTCTTAATCCTCTCCTCATAATATTGCTTTCGTAGGAGTATACTTTTCGCAGACACCTCATACAGGTCTTCGGTGGGTAGGGAGCATGAACGTTCATAGATTGATTTACGACCTGTCGATGTCGGTGGTTGGAAGACGCTCATTTGTCTTTCACGAATCTGTGGTACTCTATCTTCTATCTCCGAATCGGAGATGTAATGTTCAACATCACCACTATCTGAGATATACCCGGTGTTATCATAGCTGCTGGACACATTCTGATGAATCGAACTATCATTATCTGAGTCTACGCTATCGGCAGGAGCTAGATCAGTCATCGATACGTCAACATTGGGCGGCGAAACATGTGACGAATCTGTGTACTCGGCTTTGTACTCAGAAACTACCGGTATGGAAGGAATCTCCTCATTGGCCTCGTCGATTGGTACTACATCAACACTTTGAGCGGTTTGTGCAGTAGATCTAGGTTTTGGAACTGGTGCAGCAGGGTGCGTAGGAACTTCATGAACGGAAGTCCGTTTCAATGGTGTAATTGTAGGCGGCTTAATATCTTCCTGAAAACTCATGCGTTTCATGCTGGTACTACTCTCAGTTGATGATTGTTGGCTTGTGATGTTCTCCCAGAACTTTTTACGGTCGGAATAACTTTCGATAACATTTTCACTTTCAGCATCTGGTTGCTCTAAATATTCGGTGCTTGAAGTTAATCTTGGCTTGGGTTGCGGAGGTGATGTTAGTTCAGATGAAGGTGACGATGTTGGTATTAATGATAAGATGCAGGTTTCTAAAAAGAATTGGGTATATGTTAACAAAATTGAGGGTCTAGCGTTATTATTACAATTTAATGCGTTTGTTTATTGATAGAAAGACAGAGCGAGAGCGATTATAGATTGAAAAGTAACATTTACATCGAATTATTTGCTATCTCCTCTCAACACAAATCACTTACCTGATTGGGGTAGGTATTACTTATTTACATGTCATACTAGAAATGGGGGCTGTATGAAAAACTCAAACTCAAACAAATTGAAAACGAAAACAATATCATAAAAATCAAAAATAAAACAACAGCCAGCTTGCCTGTGCACTTGTGTCAGAAAATACCTTACGTTAACCGAGAAATAGAAGAGAGAGAGAGAAGAATGACATGCAAACAAACATATCGGGTACGCGACGTCAACATTTTTTGTTCTATGTATATTAAGCCTAATTTATTTACACGTTCAAATTACCTAAATTTCGAATACGTTGGGTTTCATTACTGTAAACAATCAAGGCTTCATCCTCAGATATAAATATGTCTGGCACAACGTTATCGGTCCGTGAACTGTTCCGTTCCGATATAAGGGATGACTCTAAAGATTCGTTGTCGTCGCATAGACTGCAACTTTGATTCAATAATTCCATGGATCCAGCAGTTGACTGTTGATTAAGCCAGTCAACGACGGCATCCATAATATGTCCCTTCGAAAACGAATCGGAACTACCCAGGGAACGTGATACTAAACTAGTATCGGGTTCAGGTTCGTCTTTCGGCCAAAAATTTAACGAAATTGTGCTTTGCCCTTTGCGACTTTGGCATAGAAAACGTTGTGGACTCATTGTCAAGATTGTGTCCATAAGTGTGCCCTTTTTGGTGGTACCCGTATACAAATCGGGTAGGCTTCCACCGTCCTCACCACCGCATAGTTGTTGTTCATTTCTATGATAGCCGAGTTCCGATTTGGCGCGATTTCTCTTTCGTTTGCGTTTCAGTTTCGGCGAAGCGTACGGACTTGGCATGCGAGGAATGACATCAACTTCGACGCCGGCTTTATTTACTAAATTACCTTTGTTTAATTTTATAGGTGCCATGTAAACAATTTCACCTACGAAACGACTGTTATCAGGATCTAGTATTACGACGACATTATAAACAAATAATGGGTAATGTGTAGGAGGTGTTTGTGCCCCGATATGTTTGAGGACTATTCGAAACAACGATCTATTCTAAAATGCGAGCTTAAAATGATCAAAGAATGTTTGTAGAGAAAATAAATTAAATTATGACATGCGTTTGATGCGTTAGAATGAAAACCAGTAGACCTTTTATGATTTAGTTATCATTGTGTTGAATGTATCCTATCATTTGGTGAACGCATTCTACTCAAAGCAATTTCTAAATACCTTGCGGAAGTTCGGTAATGTCTGCTTGGCTCTCTGGTGTTTTCGAACCCCATTCGTCTGTGTGCGAAAAAGTTTGCTCGTCCCACAGAGTGGCGTAATCTTTTTGAAATTCTGAAACTTCATCGGTGCTCAATTGTGATACAACCCGTTGGAATTCACTTTCCTTCTTCTCTTCAAATTCGGGTGTCGTAATATTTGATTTTTTAGCCTCCTCAATATCTTTATCAATACTATTCGAAGCCATTCGTTCAAACTTTCTTTCTACTCGTTTCAGTTTGCTATCGATTTCACCTTCGTCTTTTTCAAGGTCGTCGACAATTTTCTCTAAATCGCCCATTTTACTTTCTAATTTTTCGCTAAAATAATCGGCTTGCAGCTCTGACTTATCAATATCTAAATCAGTAACTAACGCTTCTAAAGTTTGTGCGGTCAAATTCTCTAAAATATTTGACTTGATGCTATCTCGTCGTTCTACATTTACGTCAACTGAATCTTCATCAGATTCAATGCGAAATAACGGCTTGTGATTACGCAATTTTTGATCTATATCTAAAGCATCATCTTGTTCTTGCATCGGTTTTTGATCTGCAGCTTCTGGAAGCTTCACACCTTCAGGATCTTCTTCTCCCAGCGACTTCTTGCTGAAGCGATCGCTTAATTTCTCAATAAAACTACGTTTTGTTTCGACTTCTTTGCCAGATTCGTCAGCATCTGCTTTAATTACTTCCTCTTTCTCATCATCTTTGTCTTTACTGCCTTTCTTTGTCAATTTACCTAAAAGCCCTTTCTTCTTTTTCGTTTCCTTATCTTTGTCCTCTTCAGTCTCTTTCGATTTCTCTGCATCCTTTGATTTACCACTTAGTTTATCTCCAATCTTCTCGAAGAACCCTTTCTTTTCGTCTTTTGCTAACTTTTTGACTTCTTCAGCGTCAGATGCAGCTGTCGTTTTCAAGGATTCAGCAATTTTTTCAGAAATTATTTCTTGAGATTTTGCTTCATCTACAATAGTAATATCATCAACAACTTTTTCTGAGACTTCTTCTTTCTTAACCTCAATTTTCTCTTTAACATCTTCCATGGTGCTTGTGACGGATTCCTTTGTTTCAGAGGCTTTCTCATCCAAAATAGTTTTGACACTTTTAACTTTTCTGTCTGCAAATTCTTTAATTTCTTGCAAATTTTCCAAAACCACTTCTTTCTTTTCTTCAGCTGCTTTAACTAATTCGGTTTTGGCTTTCTTCACTTCAGTGCCTGCTTCTTCAACTTTTTCAACAACTTTCTTCTTCTCTTCTTCCAGAGATGATTTCATTTGATCTGCTCTTTTACTTACTGTTTCTTCATGTCTATGAATATCTTCAGTCACTTTTGTTTTGACTTGATCAATTTTAGACAAAGCTGCATCTGTTGATACTTGAATTTCTTTTTTAGAACTGTGAACAGTATGTGCAGTTTTTTCTTTAAGTTCGTGAATTTCCTCTTTGGTTTCTTGCAGTTTTGAACTGATACCCTGCACTCCTTTAGAGACAGTTTCTTCGGTTTTCTTCATTTCTTTACTTGCCTTTTCTTTGACATCATCAACGACTTGTGAAGTCTTTTCTTTAAGCACATGCGTTTCTGTCGCCAATTTTTCCGCAATCATTTCTTTGCTCTCCACTAGGACTTCACTTGTTTTCTCAACAGTTTTAGATATTTTCTCTTCAGTTTTCTTAGCTTCTGTAGAAGCCTTTTCTTTGATATCTTCAACGACCTGATAACTTTTATCTTTTAGCTCATGAGTTTCTGTTGCCACTTTATCCGAAATGCTTTCTAGGACAGCACCTGTTTGCTTCACACGTTCAGAAATTGCCTCTTCCGTTTTCTTCATGTCCTTGGTAGCCATTTCTTTGAGATCTTCAACCGTATGTGAAGTCTTTTCTTCAACCTCGTGCATTTCTGATGCCACTTTACCTGAAATCACTTCCTTGGTTTCTTGGAGTGTCAAACTAGTTTGCTCCACAGTTTTAGATAAAGATTCTTCGGTTTTCTTCATTTCTTTGGAGGCTCTTTCCTTGACATTTTCTATTCTGGCCTCAACCGTATGAGCTCCTTCCGAAACTTTTTTCAAAATCTCATCTTTACTTTCTTGGAGAGCTAAACTGGTTTGCTCCACAGTTTTGGACAAACTTTCATCATGCTTTTTAATTTCTTCAGAAGTGCTCTTTTTAACATCTCCAATTGAACTCTCAACAGCTGTTTTAACATGAGAAACTTCTTTTTTAACTGTCGTTTTGCCATTTTCATCCGAAAACCGAACTAATTTTGCCTGTTTATCTTCATACAGTTGGCCACCACTTTCAGCAACAGATTTAACAGATTCTTTTAGATCTGTTGCTTTTTCGCTGACGCTTTCTTCAACATCAGTAACAACAGCTTTCAAAGCGTTATCAAAAATTTTTGTGTTGGCAAATTCATCTTCTGATTCTGATTTATCACTATCTTTATCCTTACTTTTACCTAGTTTGCCAAATATGCCCTTCTTCGATTTCGCTTTCTTTTCACCCTTTTCATCTGAAGGCTTTGCTGATTTCCCACTTAGCTTGTCGCCCAATTTACCCAGGAACCCTTTCTTTTCTTCTTTCATTATTTTCTGACTATCTCCAATAGTCTCAGTGACAGCACTTATTGCATCAGTAACTTTAATTTTGGCTTCTTCTGCTGTGTCAGATTTTTCTTGCACCAATGTTTGACCAAATTCTTTGATTTGTTTTGATTTATCACTTGCAGCTTTTCCTAGCTCTTCAACCTCAGATTTTAAATCTTTCATTTGATCATCGATTTTGTCTGTTTTATCAATGACTTCTTTTTCCAGACTTTGCTTCATTTTATCCACAGTGCTGGAAGTTGTTTTACAAACATCTTCAATTTTCTCTGCAACATCATCTTTAACTTTTGTAGTGGCATCTTCAACAGTCTGTATTCCTTCTTCAATTTTCTCAGTAGCAGTGTCTAAGGTCTTAGTGGCTTCTTGAGCAATGATTTTGACTGTCTCATCACTATTTCTTTGAGAGGTTGCAGTTTTATCAGTAACTTCTTGTTTTATTGCAATTTTGGTTTCGTCAATTTTATCAAATACTCCAACAGCCTTTTTATCAATTAAAGTTTTAGTTTCAACAAACGTTTGATCAATTTGTTCTTTGGTATCAGTGATATTTGATATTACTGCGTCCGTAATTGCTTGTTCGGTCTCTTTGCCTTCTTGTAATTTCATTGCGACAGCTTTCTGTCCCTCTGCCATTTTGTCTTTAACATTTTCATCACTTGTTTTTACAGATTCAGTAATGCCAGAGAGTGAACCTTTCGCAACTGTTTCAACTTTATCTTTACTGCTAAATTTATCACCAATTTTGCCCAAGATACCCTTTTTCGATTTCTCCTTCTTGTCTGATGTCTCCATTTTGTTTGAATCTTTAGCCTTATCTTTTGATTTCTTTTCATCTTCCTCCACTGACGATTTGCCAATTAGTTTATTACTTAATTTGTCTAGAAAGCCTTTCTTTTCTTCTTTGATAGCTTTTCCAAGAATATCAACGGTATCCTTCGTCGATTTTAATTTCTCTTGAATATCTTCGACGTTCTCAGCAAGACTTCCTTTTGATTCCTCTACAACGTTATCAGCATCCTTTACAGTTTCATCGATTGTTGTTTTAGCATCAGTAGCTAGTTTCTTAACGGCATCAACTTCTTGTTCAAGTTTTTCTTTAATATCTTTTTGTTTATCATCCACAAAAGTTTCAATACTTTCTGCGGTGTCCTTCACTTTCTTATCGGCATCCTTACCAGTAGTTTCTGTTTCATCCTTCAGTTGATGAATTTTATCTACAACTTCAGTGTTGACATCTTGAATGGAATCTTTGGCATCATCCTTCACACTACTGATTGCATCTTTCATATCTAGAACTGTGGCTGCAGATGCATCATGCAAGTCGGCCATTTTGTTCTGCGCTTCTGCTTTAACATCTCCCATTGCTTGTTTAACATCATCTAGTTTCGCTTTAGAAACATCGGTTATACCCTTTTCGGTATCTTCAAGTGCAATCTTGGCTTCAGCAATTTTAGCTGCTGATCCTTCTTGTAAACTTCGTGCAGAATCTTCTACTTCTGTTATCGCCCCAGCAATGTTAGCCGATGAAGTGTCTTTTAGTTGTTCAATCATGCCTTTAGCATCACTTTCGATTTTCTTAGCAACTTCTTCAATTTCATCCACTTTAGCGTCGGAAACTTGTTTTAATTGTTCAGCTTGCTTCTTAACATTCATTTTAATTTCGTCGATATCAGTTTTAACACCTTCCACTTGGACCCCAGAAGAATCTTTAATTTCTTGCACTGCCTCTTGTGTTTCTGTCTTAAGTACGGTTACACTTTCCTCTATTTGAGCCTGTGAAGCATCTTTGGCATCTTGAATGGTACCCAGAACTTCTTTTTTAGTCTTATCAACATCTTTTTCAGTGCTTTTTATTACTTCTTGCGTTGCAACTGTTACACTCTTTGTAACAGTATCAACTTTTTTTGTAGTTGATTTAACATCTTTAGAGACTTCTTTCTGTATCTTCTTTGCTTCTTTTTTGACGCTTGACACTTTCTTACCCATAGCATCCTTAACCCTTACAGCGGCCACTTTTACATCAGTTGCAACTTTTGTTCCAGTCTTTACAGCGGAAACTTTTACATCAGTTGCAACTTTTGTCAGAGGCTTCTTGCCTTTTGGAGCAACACCAGTTGCAGCAGCCTTCTTTGTTTCTGTCACTGTACTCGTTGCCTTCTCTTTGACGTCTTTGTCATCTTTACTTTTGCCTGTAAGGACTGCCTTCGTAGCTTTAAATGCACCTTTTACAGCCCCTTTTGTATCATCCATGACCTTCTTGGTAGTCGGCTTGGTGGTATCTTTCAATTTCGAAGTTGCAGCTACTTTGGTATCTTTCTTATTTTTATCAGCAAGACTCGCTCTAGTTTCTTTAACCTTAGACTTAATCGTGGATTTAGCATCAGATAAACCAAGTCGTAGTTCCTTCTTTTTCTGATCCAATTGTGCGTTACTCTTCCTGATGTCTTTCCCAACAGGTTTGACAGCCTTAGTAGCTTCTGTCACAATTTCCGGCTCGTGAACAACTTCATCCACAATCTTGTCCTCGGAAGTTCCGACAGAGACTACGTTTTCCGTTGTCTCGGTGATTTGTTTAGTCAGAAGGACCCTTGATGTTGTAACTGTTTTCACATCCCCCAAATTATCTCCAAGCGTCTCATGGACTGTTTCTTGAACTTCTTTTGATGTTGTAATTGTGGTTGTGCCAATATCGTCAACAATTGTTTGCGAATCTTTTTCAAATTCTTTGACTTCAGTATTTGCATTGCTAACTTCGTCAGCTACCAGTTTTTCAGCATCAAGTAACTTAATTTCAATTTCTTCTGCAACTTCGTCGATTTTGTCTTTAAAGTCAACACTCTTTTTGCCTTTTTCTTTTTTGGTTTCCCCATGCAGGTGATCAACTTCACTTTCAACCTGCTCCTTGCTCTTAGATGAAGCTGATTTAACAGTTTCAATCACCCCTGCTATCTTTTCAAGAATACCACCAGCATTTACATCTTTACTTTCATCTCTACTTTCAATAACATCCTCCTTATCCACACTCTTACTGAAAAATTTGCCAAACAATCCTTTCTTCTTTTTAGGTTGCTCCATTTTTTCCTCCGTGGTTTCTTCAACTACAACAACTTCTACTTTGACTTCTTCTTGAGGTATCTCCGGTTTGATAACCAAAGAAGGACTGTCGAGTACAGTTGTTTTAACCAAAATGATTTCGTCTTGAATCGTGGGTAACTGGATTTCCTCAATATGTTGCTCAGTTATTACATCAGTGACTATCTCCGTTTCATCATCAGATGCATCTTTCTTAGATGACTTCTTGGAGAATATTTTGAACAACCCTTTGGACTCCTTATCACCACTTTCATCTTCTGAGTCAGATTTTATTCCTTTCTTTGATGTTGGTTTGATTTCTTCTTTGTCGTCCTTTTTCGATTTTTTGCCAAATAATCCAAAGAGTCCTTTCTTCTTCGCTTCCGTTTCTTCTTCAACGTCATTCTGAACTTCTTTATCTGCTTGTTTAACGTCATCATAATTTTCAATTTCGGCTCGAATAAAATCTTTCGTAGAATCAGTGGCTTTCGGTCTAGGTGAAGTAAAAGAATCCATAAATATTTCTTCGTTGAAATCATCCTCTTCGCCAAGCTCTTTTGATGAGGTGAACAGATTGTCCAAATTATCCTCTTTCGAAGGCGCTTCTTTAATTGATGTTTCCACAGCGTTTGAACTTTTCTTGCTGAATATTTTGAATCTCCGTTTTTTACCTTCCGAATCACTCTCTTCTCCACTTTCAGATGAATCACGTTTGAGTTTAGTCATCTTTTTCGGTATCTCTTGCTCTGTTATAAATTCTTCTTTAACGATCGGCGCTTGTAGTTTGACGTCTTCATAGTTTACAACTTCAATAGAAATGAAATCTTTTGTATCGCTCATGTTTCTGATGACTTCATCAGATACTACAAGTTTATCTTCCTTTGATGCAATTTCTGTGATTGGAACAGATTCCTCTCGTTTCTTGGATTTACCAAAAATACGGAATTTTCTGCTTCGTCCACCCGTCTCACTCTCCTCACCGCTTTCCGAGGAGTCCCGTTTGGGCTTCTTCTTGTGTTTCTTAACTTTATGTTTTGTTTCAGTCACTTCAACAATTATTTTCTCATCTGTGAGCACATCTGTATCAAGAGTAGTTATTTTTACATCTTCATGATGATCGAGTTCAGTTTGTAGGAAATCTTTGGTTTGTGTCATGGTTTCAATGCACGCGTCAGATAGTGCAATATTGTCTTCCTTCGATGGGGCTTCCCTGATCGGATCCGACTTTTCAACCACCTTTTTGCGACTGAACAACGAAAACTTTGATTTCTTCGTGGAAGAATCACTTTCATCGCCACTCTCGGACGAATCCCGTTTGGCTCTCTTCGATTTAGTTGTTTTGGCAACTTCTGGTGTTTCTACAGGTTTTGCTTCAACTTTTAGCATGACATCTTCAAAGTTATCAATTTCTGTTTTTAGGAATGAGTCCGTATTTTGCATATTTTCCTTGACTTCATCAGAAAGTTCAACGTCCGGCTTACTTTCCTTCTTGCTCAAAAATTTATATTTCTTTTTCTTTGGTGATGTAATCTCTTCAACTTGCTCTGCTTTGTCGGGTTTTTCGATTTCGGTTAATTCATTTTCAGCTTTCTTGCTGGAGAATAATCCACTGAATAATCCCGATCGACGTTTCTCTGTTTTCTCTTCAACTTCATCGCCAGATTTTTCCTCAACAGAGGGATCTTCAATCAACAACTTGACATCCTCAAAATTATTTACTTCCTCTTGTAAGAAGCTCTTACTATCTTCCATTGTTTTTAGTACTTCTTCACTTGGTTCAGTTAGCTCTTTCTTTTCTTTCTTGCCAAATATTGGAGTGCGTGACTTTTTCTGTTCTTTAGTCATTTCGACTAGTTCTTCATCTTGAGGCATCTTTTCACCATCATCTGCTTCTTCAACGGACCCCTTTTTATCCTTTTTCCCAAATATACCAGCAAACAAACCAGATCTTCGTTTTTCTGTCTTCTGTTCTTCGTCACTTAGTACCGTTGCTTCAGTTACTGTTGCAGTAACAATTGCTGGTCGCATATCTTCATGCAAATCAACTTCTTTCCTCAGAAAATCGTCAGATATCTTCATGCCAATCATGG
Source organism: Liometoxenus newtonarum (assembly GCA_030264535.1). Classification (NCBI taxonomy): domain Eukaryota; kingdom Metazoa; phylum Arthropoda; class Insecta; order Coleoptera; family Staphylinidae; genus Liometoxenus; species Liometoxenus newtonarum. Next base: position 19,929 of record JARJEB010004242.1, read on the forward strand.
TCGCTTCGGACATTACAACGGGCTCCACATTCTTGTCCTTCTTGCCACCAAATATTGGCGACTTCATTTTCTTTGGAGAATCCGGCTGGGATTCATCCTTTTTACCGAATAATCCAGATAATACACCTGATTTTCGTTTTTCCTTCTTATCTTTTTCAAGCGCAGCTTCCGCAGTTTCCACAATTGATGTTGCAGAAATTATTCGAACCTCTTCAGGCACTTCCATTTCCTTATCAACTAATACTGCTGCATCAAGGAGAAGTGGCTTTTCAGCTTTGTCATCTTTGGCAATTTCGCCAACCTGATCCTTTTTCTCTTTCTTGCCAAACAGTCCAGAGAATATACCAGGTTTACTCTTTTCTTCTTTAATCTCATCCTTTTGGAGTGGTTCCTCCAGCGATGAAATTTCTGGCATGATGAGGCGCACATCTTCATGAACTTCAACTTCTTTAGTAAGGAAATCATCAGTAATTTGCATATCAAGTAATACTGCTTCATCAAGTGCAAGCGGTTGTTCAACTTTGTCTACCTTATCTAGTTCGACAACTTCAGCAGACTCCTTTCTTTCTTTCTTGCCAAATAGTCCAGAGAATATACTAGGTTTACTCTTTTCTTCTTTGATCTCATCTTTTTGGACTGGTTCCTCAACTAGAGGAATTTCTGGCATCATTAGGCGCTCATCTTCATGAACGTCAACTTCTTTCTTGAGGAACTCATCAGTGCTCTTCATTTCGGCAATGACAATTTCACTTAATACAATTGCCTCTAGCCTCTTTTCCTTTTTGCCAAATATGGGCGTTTTAACCTTTTTCTTTGAATCGGTTGGCTCATCAAGCATGCCCGCTTTTTCGGAATCATCAAATGATTTTTTATCTTTCTTACTAAATATTACTGATAACAATCCGGATTTTCTCTTTTCCACGTTGTCATCTTCTGGTTTCTTGAGTTCTTCAGATGCTTCCAATAGAGCCTTTTCTGAATGTGTTGGTACTAAACGCACATCCTCATGGACTTCAACTTCTTTGGTAAGGAAAGCATTGGTCATTTTCATATCAAGTAATACTCCTTCATCAAGTGCAGGTGGTTTTTCAAATTTGTCTACCTTAGCCGTTTCGACAACTTCAGCAGAATCCTTCTTTTCTTTCTTGCCAAATAGTCCAGAGAATAAACCAGGTTTGCTCTTTTCTTCTTTAACTTCAACTTTCTGGAGTGCCTCCTCCACCACTTGAAGTTCAGGCATAACTAAACGTACATCTTCGTGCACGTCAACTTCTTTCTTGAGGAACTCATCAGTGCTCTTCATTTCGGCAATGACAGTTTCACTGAGTTCAACTGGCTCTTGACTCTTTCCCTTTTTACCAAATATGGGCGTCTTAACCTTTTTCTTTGAATCAGTTGATTCATCAAGCTTCTCAGGTTTTTCGGAATCATCAAACGATTTTTTATCTTTCTTACCAAAAATCCCTGACAACAATCCGGTTTTTCTCTTTTCTATTTTGTCGTCTTCTGGCTTCATGAGTTCTTCAGATTCTTCCAATACTGCCTTTTCTGAATCTGTTGGTACTAAACGCACATCCTCATGAACTTCAACTTCTTTAGTAAGGAAATCATCAGTAATTCTCATATCAAGTAATACTGCTTCATCAAGTGAAAGTGGTTGTTCAACTTTGTCTACCTTATCTGTTTCAACAACTTCAATTGGTTCCTTCTTTTCTTTCTTTCCAAATAGTCCAGAGAATAAACCAGGTTTGCTCTTTTCTTCCTTCACTTCCACTTTCTGGAGTGGCTCCTCAATCACTTGAAGTTCAGGCATAACTAAACGTACATCTTCGTGCACGTCAACTTCTTTCTTGAGGAACTCATCAGTGCTCTTCATATCGGCAATGACAGTTTCACTAAGTTCAGCAGGCTCTTCTCTCTTTTCCTTTTTACCAAATAAGGGCGTCCTAAACTTTTTCTTTGAATCGGTTGGCTCATCAAGTTTGTCCGCTTTTTCGGAATCATCAAACGATTTTTTATCCTTCTTACTAAATATTCCTGACAATATTCCGGATGTTCTCTTTCCCACATGTTCTGGCTTCTTGACCGCTTCAGACACTTCCAATTCTGGCTGTTCTCTGTCAATTCGTACTAAACGCACATCTTCATGTTCTTCAACTTCTTTATTAAGAAAATCATCACTAATTTTCATATCAAGTAAAAGTGTTTTATCAAGAGCAAGTGTTTTTTCAACGTTATCTTTCTTATCTGTTTCGCCAACTTCACTTTTCTCTCCAAAACCAAACAGTCCCAAACCAAGTAGTCCAGAGAGTATACCAGGTTTACTCTTTTCTTCCTTAACTTCAACTTTCTGGAGTGACTCCTCCACAACTGGAACTTCGGACATGACTAGCAGGCGGACATCTTCATGTACGTCAATTTCTCTCTTAAGAAACTCATCAGTGCTCTTCATTTCCGCAATGACAATTTGACTAAATTCAACAAGCCCTTGTTTCTTATCTTTTTTGCCAAATAAGGGAGTCTTAACCTTTTTCTTTGAATCGGTTGGCTCATCAAGCTTGTCAGGTTTTTCCGTCTCATCTAACGATTTCCTATCTTTCTTACCAAATATTCCAGACAACAATCCGGATTTTCTCTTTTCCACTTTGTCATCTTCTGCTTTTTGGACTTCGTCTGATACATCCAATTCTCTCTTTTCCGTATCCACTGGCATTAAACGCACATCTTCATGTTCTTCGACTTCTTTTTGAAGAAAACCAGCAGTAGCTTTCAAATCTTGAATAATATCTTCAGACAATTCAACCACTTCAGGCTCTTTGTCCTGTTTCGCAAATACTGGTGACTTAATCTTCTTCCTTGAGTCCTCCTTTTCAGTATCACTATCATCCGTTGATTCCTTCTTGTCCTTCTTACTAAACAATCCATACAATTTCCCAGATTTCCTTTTTTCGGTTTTACACTCGCCTTCATCTGGTCCTGGATCTTTATCTTTCTCCAGCCTAGGAATCAACGCATCAAAACGAACATCTTCATGTACTTCAATCTCCTTCTTCAAGAAGTCATCCGTAGTTTGTTTATCAACTGGAGCAGGTGCATCTGCTTTGTCTGCGACTTTTCCTTTTTTGCCAAATATTGGTGACTTGGCCTTCTTAACCAATTCCTCAGTAGGCGTATGCGTCTCATCAGAAGAATCCTTTTTATCTTTTTTGCCAAATATACCAGTGAATAATCCCGATTTAGGCCTATCAGGTTTATCCATCTGATCTTCAATCAGTGGAACTTCTGGTACATCAGTCCCATTAAGTTGCACCTGTACATCTTCAATGTTTATTTTGTTTTGAAGCATCTCATCAGTGGTCACCAGAGTTACTTCAATTTTTTCGACTTGTTCTGGTTCATCAACAGATTCCTTTTTCTGCTTTCTTCCAAATATACCACTGAACAATCCTGATTTCCTTTTCTCGGTTTTATCATCTTCAACAGCGTCATCAACAGGAGTATCAGATTTTTTAGGTTCAGTCGTTGAAACAAGTTGCACATCTTCGTGAACTTCGACTTCTTTCCTCAGGAAATCATCAGTTCTTTTCATATCTACAGTTACGGCCTCACTAAGTTCAACTGCCTCTGGTTGCTTGTCCTTTTTAGCCTTCTTGACTTTTTTAGGCGTTTCTACCTTTTCAACTTCTGTCGCTTTTTCACTGACTGGCTCATCAACTGATTCCATTTTCTCTTTTTTGCCAAACAATCCGGTAAATATGCCCGATTTTCGTTTTTCAGCTTTCTCTTCTTGTTCAACATCCACCTGTTCAACTTCGGTCTGTTCGATTGTAGTACTTACTAGCCGTACATCCTCATAAACTTCAACTTCCTTCTTGAGAAAATCATCAGTGGATTTCATCTCTACAATAATCGTTTCACTCAGTTCAACTGGCTCAAGTTTCTTTATTTTCTTCATGCTAAATATTGGAGACTTCACCTTCTTCTTTTCTTTATCAGTTTTCTCTTCAATAGATGGATCTTTTTTGTCTTTCGAACTGAAGAGGCTACCAAGAATTCCACTTTTACGTTTTTGTTCTTTTTCAATTTCACCTTTGCTTTCATCAACAACTTCGGTCGATTCTCGTTTATCTTCTTTATGGACTACAAGTTTGACATCTTCGTAATACATAACCTCATCGTTCAAGAAATCTGTCGTATTTTTCATTGTTGCAAGTGTTTCTTCACAATATTCAACACTCTTCTTATCCCTTTTACCAAAAATACTCGTAAACAAACCAGATTTCGCTTTCTTTTCCTTTTCTTTCACATCCAATACCTCAGTCCCTTGCATTGCTTCTTTATCTTCTCCAAATGGCTTAACATCTTCATAACGGGCGACTTCTGTTTGAAGGAACGAGTCAGCGGCTTTCATGTCAGCAATGACACTTTGACTAAGTTCGATTTTTTGTGGCTCCTTTTTACTGAAAAGTGGTGTACGTACTTTCGGCTTAGTTTGTACATCTTCGTCATCGGTCTTCTCATCTTCACTATCTTTACCTTTGTCCTTTTTGCCAAATATTCCACTGAACAAACCAGATCTGCGTTTTTCCTTTTCTTCTTCCACTTTAACTTCTTCTCGCTCAGACTTCGCTTCAGGCAATTTTTCTTCTACTTTTGGCTTGCGCATTATTACATCCTCAAAATGTTCTACTTCTTTCTCTAAGAAAGCACCTGTCTTTTCCAAGTGCTTGTCTACTTCTTGAGGTTTCACTTCCGTTTTACCGAATCTGGGCGTACGAGATTTCTTTTCTTGTACTTGTCCGCTTTCATCATCAGATTGATCTCGCTTATCCTTCTTGCTGAATATACCACTGAATAAACCAGATTTTCGTTTTTCAATTGTATCTTCCTCTACTGCATCTTCGGTTTTTACAACAATCTGTTCAGTCTCTCTGATAACTTCGTCAGTTTTATCCATAGAGTCTTTTTTTATGAAAATACCAGTAAAAATTCCACCTTTACGCTTTTCACTTTTATCCATTTCCTTATCAAGTTTCTTCACAAAAGTCGTCGTATCTTCAGTGAGGACTTCTTTGGTCAGCGTACCTTCAACTGTTGAATCAATATTTTGTGGGACTGCAATGTGTCGAACATCTTCAAAGTTGTCAACTTCGGTTTGAATAAACTCATGAGTCTCCTCTCTTTCGTATCTCAATGCTTCACTCATTAATAACGATGGTTCATCTTCCTTTTTCTTGCCAAAAATTGGAGAACGATTCTTGCTGGCTGTCGCTGCCTTTTCTGTGTCAGTTTTCTTACCAAAAACACCACTAAACAATCCGATTTTCTTTTCTTGCTTAGTAGTTTCTTCTTCTTTGCTCCGTTCTTTCTCTTTTACTTCTTTACTAATCTCAGCCTTGTCATCTTTAATGTCTGACTGAGTAATTTCAATAACGGTTGCACTTGTTACAACTGGTCTAACATCTTCAAACCGTGAAACTTCTTCAACTAAGAATGCATGAGAGATATTAATATCAAGTTGTGTGGGTTCGCTAATTAAAATTTTCGGTGTCTTCTTTGCGTATTCATCATCGAGTTCAGATGACTCTGGAATGACGTAGTCTTCTTTCTTATTCTTTTTGCCGAATAACGTAAAGAAGCCGCCTTTCTTACTAGCTTCGTTCGTATCGTCGACAAGTTCCTTGGAAGATTCCTTATCGTGCTTCTCGACGATTTCGGACCGTGACTGATCGGTACGCGTTTCGTCATCTGAATCTTCAACTTCTTTGGAAGATTTTTTGCTTAAAAACCCAAAGAGTTTGACATGCTTGCGTTTCATTTTCTGACTACTCGCTGCAGGTGGTTTCGCTTGATTGATAACATTGAATCTGTCATCAGACCAACCCGGAAAATTAATTTCGTTTTGGATTAAATTGAATGTAACCATCTTCAAGTCATCATTATCAGGTTCTTCAATTAAATGAGTTATGTGATCAGGCGGTATTGAAAGTAAAGGAGCGTCATTGTCCTGGTAAATATCAGTTTCTGATAGGCGAGGCTTATCAGAGGGTTTATCAGTGATTGTATCATCCTTGAGTAGTTCTCGACCAATACTGTCAATGGTCGAATGAATATCGACATCATAAACGAGTCTCTGTTTTGTGGGACTGAATATATTTTGTTGCTTTTCTTTTTGTGATTCCTTCTGACTAACAATTTCAATTGCTGCCTTTTCAACATCCGTGACAATTGCATCAGCTTGGTCAGCAATAGATTTGTGTTCAAGGGTCGGTGACGCTTCCGCATACGGAATATGCTGCAGTCGTTCTTCTTCAAGAATTGGTGGTGTGGGTAAACGCGGTTTTCGTACAGGGCTTTCAGGTAAAACAACTTTATCCTTCTTCTTCTTCTTCTTCTTCTTTTTCTCTTTTTTCGCTTGGGATTTTTCCGATTCGGAATCGGAGTGATCAAATGATCGCGTAACCATAGTTTTAAGCGTACCAAAGAAACCTGTCATCTTCTTTTGCTTGGATTCTTCGGCCGTAATGTCACTAGCATTAACAATAGCTGAAGAATCTAGCTGTGATTCTACTTTAATAAAAGCGTTAGTTTGTTCGCAAATTTCTTTATTAGAGGCTAACAATTCGTTTGGTGGTTGTGTTTCATCTTCGTAGTTTTGTGTTGTTGTCGATGTGCTCGTTTGTTTTCCTGAAAGAACATGCGATTCGAACAAGCAACTCAACTATCTACTACAATTCACCATACTATTTATTTATTATACACTCGTCTCAATTTAATAAATACTTTCACTTTTTTGTTGTTTGCTTTCATTAAGAGAATATCCTTACTGCAGTGTGTCGACTGGTTATTGTTAGGTCAAGAATACCCAAACTTAATTAAAAATGACACGTCAAAGAAAACGCATGCGTATAAGTTTGCCACTGCACCCGGAAAACTTTACCTCCATCAGTATTCGTTTGATGAACCCAATCGCAATATGCTTTTGGTGGTTTATATTTGTTGGGAATTTTAATGAACTCGACAAAAGGATTCGTCGCGTGAAGAGGGGTTTCGGAATAACAAGGATAAAATGGTACAGGTTTACAAAGGTCTGCAATTTCATCATGAGAAGTATTATAAGATAGATTCGGATCAAATTTTAATGGAAAGTTGCTTTCCGGTGTTACAACTAATTCAGCCCGATCCGCTGTTTGATTTGGTGACCGAACAAAGAGTCTTTGCAAAGTATATACTGGTTTGGAACTTTTATCTTTATTATTATTATCAATCGAAATAGAATCAGAACTACTTTTATGAGACTTGTCAACAAATTCGCGAACGGAACGTATTTCAATCTCCTCCCTACCGCAATCGATAGTTTTAACTAACAATTTCACTTCGGCTTTGACAACTTTATCACTTGGAACATCATCACTACTTCCACTTGTGTCACTCGAGACACTTGGTTTTCTATGCTTCAAACATTCATAATCAATATCATCAGCTTGCCCTAATAAACTAGAACACTCTTCGTCTTCTTCCGGTACAATGCTTAAATTCCGATAGGTCCCTTCCCACCACACATCCGGATTGTACGTTTTATAACTAATCGCCTCAATAGGTTCATACGCGTGCAAATTATCCGTGTCATCCTCCCAACTATCAGAACTTACATCCGTAATTTCGCTTAAACTTTCACTTGAAGCTCTCTGAACGACTTGATCTAATGCAAAAAGTGGCAGAGGACTTGTTTGTGGCTCGACCGAATCGTAAGTATCCTGTGCCAATAGCAGGGATGCTTCTTCGTTCTCCATTTCTGATAACAAATGTGATATTGACTCTTCTAATGCTGTAAGACTATGATGCACGGGTTGTACCACTTCATCATCGAATGATATCAAATCATAATCATGCGATTCAAGCGGTTTCGTTAACGAATTATTGAAACAAATGAGTTCATAGTTTGATGGTTCCTCTATGAGAATCTCGTGATTCGTCTTAAACTTTTTGGGTATTTTAATTGACTTTTTAATGGGCACCTCAATCAATGCATCGTTTGAAGGCACAAGTTCTAAACTATTAACGCAACTTGATGCCGTATCCATTTCTTCTACTTCTAATAGCATTCGATCTAACATTTCATCAATTTCATTATAGGATGATAAATTGGGATGATCAATTGGAGAGTTTGGGTGATTGCGATAGAGGTTTGTCAAGAGGACACTTTCGTAGGTAATTTCTTCAACTGGCTCAGCAGCATCTATATGTAAGAATAAAAATGTATTAATAAATTTAGTTAGAAGTGACCCAAAAATCGCGCACACTCTGAAGTAAGAATATATATCTTATTTGTAAAAGAGAATAAAACATTTTTGTCGTAACAAAATTTTCGTTTCTCAAGTTCATTTGGAAAAGTGTTTTTTTTCTTCTTTCTTTTATTATATGATAATGAATGATAATTTAAAGAGAAATAAAACAATTTTGACATGTTTAAGATGTGTGTGTGTGTGTGTGTGTGTGAAATCAACACTTACAGAATAGAAATCAGTGAAGCTAAAGCTTTTTGCTTGATTTGAAGTAAATTATAAATATGTAAGCAACTTATTTATTAGTTAATGTAAATACAATTTGTTATTAATTATTATATAGGTATAGGTAAGTAAGTAAATATTTGATGGATCTACAGTTGTCCAAATTGAACATCTCTTGGAGACGATGTTAATGCGACACGTATATAGACATGCAACATGCATATTTAGAATAGATCAATGACGTAATATCATTAAACCATGACACGCCTGGACGACAAGATGGCGGCCACTTGAATCAACCGATACAAGATGGCCGTCACGTCAATACGCGGTTAATTCAACAGCGGTTAATAATATTATGCCAATGTTGTAGATTGAAGAACGTGCAAAAATATAGAAAACCATGTTGGAAATGAGTAGATAACATTATAAATGCTACTATACGTAGTAAATAATGTCTGGTTGATTCGTCCATCTCCTCTTGGTTGCAAGCTGGGCTAATAAGCATAATAAGGCGCTGCTCCGTATTATTTAGTAGATTTTTAGTATATTCATCGCATTAAGTGTGCAAATTTTTAAAACGTTGATATAAATTAGGCATTAATTGCACAATTAGCATTCTGGCTTTGAAATTATAAACAATATGAATAGAAAAGTTAAAGAAAAAGTTGAAAATATAAGAAAATCAATGAAACGTGTAGATAGAGAGAGAGAGAGAGAGAGAAAAAAAAGAAACCATTTATAAATAATGGAGATGCTCCTAACTCGAAAATGATTTTAGTATACTTAAAATAGGAATGTAAACTTCATTCGCTTCTCGTTTATTATCATTAGATTATTAAGTACCCAATAATATTTGAATTAGTTGAGGTTGAGGCTCAAATAATTCCGAGCTTAATAACCAAATTCGAATTAAAATGAATGAGACCTTACCTTGTATTTCTGGAGTTATTGGTTTGTCTTTTGGCTCGTCCCATTCTATAAAGAAAAAAAAATAGGTTATAGATTAATGATTTTTGCAATAGAAACATAACCTTAAACAAGTACACACTTAAAGCATGCAACTTCTATAACTATTGTTACCTGATACAGCTGATTCGAGCCTATTTTGTGCTTACTTAATACTTACATTTATACTTATATACTAAAGACTATATAATTTGTGCAAATACGCTATAATTATAGGTAGTTGTAACAGAAAAGAACTGCTAAAACCTGAAAAATAACAGCTAAAACAGGGTGAAGCATTATTAAGTGTTACCTCGTGTGCAACATTCTTCAGCTGCCTCAACGATATCATCATCAAGGCTTTCAATATCAGTATAAGTTTGATATACTGGACCAGCACGCAACCACTGTGCCTCAACGTCAAGATTGATCTTACTGCTTGATGCCATTTGTATGTTGCTGCAACAGTTTTCGTTCAACTGTCTGCGAATATCAATAAACGAATGGTCGGAATAAGATTGTATATCTTCCTCGCATGATGCTTGCATGTCTTCGTACTCAGTAATATTTGATGTGACAGACATGTTTGCACTGTGACTCGGTGACACCGACATGTTCATCAAATATTCGGTTTTGTTGGAATCTTCGATGGAAATGATATGAAATCCGCACATTTCGTGCATCATATCTGGTGTTCTAGACACTGGTCGGAATACATCAGATTCCGTATCAGAAGCATCAAAATTTTCAATGTCAGTGGTGCCATCGTACTGGGGAATAAAGTGATGACGACCTTCGACTAGGTCAATTTCTTGAACATCATCTGACAAGTCTTCTATGTCAGTTTTAACATCAATGTTGGAAGGTATTTTGCTAGGGCCACAACCAGGGATGAATAGTTTGTTGCCCATCTTTTTGGATTTGAAAATGGGCTTACTTTTCATATGAAGATCTTCTGTATCCGTCAAAACTTCATCAATCAAGGACTCACTATTCTTGATATCTTCAAGATCTTGAACAAATCCACCATCTACCTCTGGTATATCTGGGGTAGGATTGCGATTAGGTAGATCAATATATAAACTTGCTTGTGCTTCCTCATCAGAGAAGTCTTCCAAGTCTGTAAGGGCATCAGCAATATTCAGATCCGTTTCAACGTAATCATCCAATGCTAAAGTGATAACTGTAGGCTTTCCTGATTGATTTTCTTTTATGAAAATTAGATCCCTCATAGCGTCTGGCATCTTCAATTTTATTTTATGGACAATCAAGTCGATTTTATCATCATCTGAAAACTCTTCAATCTCTGTATCGTATTTGATCACTTTTCTAACATATGCAATGGTTAAGTTTCCTTCAATCAAGTCCGAGTCTAGATCTTCGATATCAGTATCTCCGCAGGGCCTCACAATAGGAATTCGCAACGCTTGGTTAGTTTTCGGTATCAATTTAAAATCAATATCGTAAGACTCGTCGTCACTTGACCCATTGTCATCCAAATCTGAATTTTCTGCTGATGCCAACTTAACATTCGGCTGAACTTGTTCAAATATATCACCACAAGTTTCGGTTAAGCTAGCAATTTTCTTCTCCATTTCGATGCAATCGTACTCATATTCCTCAATATCAGATACATCCAAGTTGTCCACATCGGTAAGGTCCAGATCGTCATCTAGTCCTGGAATGATTAAATTGGCTTTCGGTTTGCTTTCCAACAAATCACAATCTTCATTGTCGCTATAGTAAAGCATTGAATCAGTTTGATATAAGGGCTTCAGTTTGGTACGGATATTGATCTTCTTGAATATATTGCTCTTCTGAGCTTCCTCAAAAGATAAATCCATGTCTTCAATATCTGTCACTCCCCCACTATTACGCCTGCTACCTTTCGGACGGCGTTTACGAATCTTCTTAGTTTTCTTTCTGGCATTATCATCGCAATCAGATAGCACCTCTTGGTCTGTCTTATCGTTATATGTTTGCACATTGGGAATTAACTGATTTCCAAAATTCAGTTTGCCTCTTGCATTTATTGTCACAGAGTTAGAATCGTAATCTGAATGATTTGGAATTGGTGATACTGATCCAGACGTTAGTCTCATATCATCTTGTACCTTGTCAATAACTACATTGTCTTCGTAAAATTCCATGGGTACCTCCATATCTGGCACACTATCAAACGACGCTTCATCATCAGAAGCATAGATATCTTCAACATCGGTTAACCCTTCACCAACATCAATGTCTGATGTTAGGAAACCACGTAGCCTCATTTTATTCGTAACTTTAGTTTTTAGGTAGTTGCGACCCTTTTGTGTATTGCTATCGTACGTCTCCAAAATTACACCCTGGTCCATATTCAAATCATCTAGATCTATACGGATAGGATTTGCGTGAGGTACAATTTCTGATTGTAACTCATCATCTGATCCTACCAGATCTTCAATGTCAGTGCAATCATTTTGAATTATAGTCTGATTTGATGGTTTAGCCTTATTACGTTTACGTTTCTTTTTTAGTTTTGGAACATCGAGCTCCTCAACATCAGTAATTGCATCATTGATATTCAAATGAGACAGATGGGTCTCATCAACATCGGAAGTGATCGAAATACGAGGAATATTCATGTTAAATGATGACAAAATTGCGTTACACCTTAACACAAAGAAAGATAAAAATAAAATCATTGAATAAAAAAATGATTATTACCATGTACCAACTAAACATAAATGTGATGGTACTGTACCTTTATTTTTTTCGAGATTTTGTGTTTGTATTGTGCGTCTAATATTATCTAAGATGCAACAAAGCAAAAAGGAAAGCGTAAGTACTGCCTCTAATTAATTTATACCTCGTCTGATAATGGATAAGCCATGCTGTGGATTGGTACAGCTGTTTCAGGCAACACAGAATGTGTGATACCTGAACTCTTTTCCTCTTCTTCGGATTTTACCACCACCGTATCAGATTTAGATGTTTGGGCAATTGTCATAGTGGTGGTTGTGGTTGTGGAGATTGCACTTTCATAAATGGACGAAGTAACTTGAAATTGTTTTTCCATTTGGGACATTAACAATTTTCTAGGCAATTTTACGCTTTCATCTTCTGCTAATTGGAAGCGTTCTTGGATTTCTTCAAAACTGAGCACTTGATCGCCGGACATTTGTGCACACGTTATGAGATCACTGACCCTGTACGTTTCTTGAATGGATTCTAGAGATTTTCGGGAGGCTTTCGGTGAAAGTGGTGACGACGATTTCTGTCTATGGCCATTAGCCTCAGAACTGATTTCGTGATCGGAGGGAGAACTTGGCAATGCTATTGATTCCGAGAGGCTAGAATCGGTCGTATCAATAATGGACATTTCCGTCTCATTGCGATGTTTTTTCAAATTTTCATAAGGTTGACGATAGATCACTTCAATCGAACCAGTATGATCGTGACTCGTAAACACTTCAGACGTAATTACTTGAGTGTTGCTCCCATTCGCTGAACGTGCCCGAATTGGACTACCGGGCAATGAAGTAGGCGAACGACTACTATCCAAAAGTTGCTCTTCGGGCGTCTTAGCACGATATGTAGTAACAGACTGACTTCTGCTGCGGTCGGAAAATTGGACGGTCTTTTCGGATTCAGAAGACGGCTTATGGGACGAGGCAAATATCGATTTTTCACTAATGGAAACTTTCTTTAAGTGCTCTTCCATTGGTAGCTTTCTGCGTAGTTTTGTTGGAGAAGGTGATGGTTTAGGACTTAGGATACGCGGAGGAATTTCTGCTTTACTATATTTGGTATTTTCAGACTTGTCGGTATCAATTTCACTTATAGTTACGGATTTCTTGTCTGGTTTAGCAATATTTGCAAGAGATGACATTTCTTTTAGGACACTGCGTGTGGAACTGTCAGAGGAACAGCTTATAGTTCGCGATAAGTATTGTGGACTAACGCGGTTATCTAAGTAAGGTTTCTGTTTCACTGGAGTGCCGTCTCGTGATTTATTTTCGGAGGAAATCGTGGTTCGTTCATAGGTGTGCTTGGCTCGCTTCTCTGATTTCGAATCTTTAGTTTTCCTGTTAGCATTATCTTGATCTTTCTTCGTTTTAGTTTTAGATTGTGTGATGATTCGCTTTGCATCTTGCTCCTTCTTCTCAATTTTCATATCTCTTGAGACGGTTGATTGCATGTATCCATAAACCCTTGTCACTTTAGGTGGCTTATACGGTTGGCTTTGTTTCTGGATCGTACTAAGCTTCTTCGTACCATCATGTTTTACACTTCTCGTTAAGCCAAGTGTAGTTTCACTTGAGATTGTTTTAATCAGAGTGTCCCGTTTCAATTTCGGAATTTTGCATGGTGAACTGGTGATAGATGAAGCACCGCTTGATATTTTTCTACTATAAACTTTCTCTTTGATTTGAGCTGCTTGCTTATCTTTTTGTTTTTCATCGTCTGAACTTAATTCTGTTTCAGCTGTTAGTTTAACCATGCGTAATCGTGGACTGAGCGTGCGTGTATGCTTTGATGTTTCCGTGGTTTTGCGTATCAGTGTATGTTTACGTAATTTTGTCAATTTCTTCTCTTCTGATTTGTTAAGTGCTGAATCAGGCGTGTGCATCGTAATCTGAATCATATCATCATCCATTATAATGTCACCTGAAGCAATATTATCGAATCGAGTTGAATCTGGATATTCAATAATATCCTGACGGCGAGTATCTTCCCTTTCAATTATTGATTCAATGTGCGACTCTGTGTACTCTGTATCGTCACTTCGTGGTGAGTCAGTGTCATATTGAGAATTTTCCGTCTTTTGTTTCGATGAGCACCTCTCGGTCGATGCTAGAATATCGTGTTTGTTTAACGAGTCTGTTTCTGATGATATTGGCTCGACGTCAGTTTCGGAAAATTTTGCCGACTCACTATGAGGAATACCAGCAAGAGCAACGATATCTACCACTTCTTTAGAAGCGGGCCTTTTTGCAACTACTTCTATGGTATTTACATTATCAAGCTTTACGTCTACTGTAGCTGTTCCTGATGTTTTACTACGCATACCTGATGTGGACTTCTCCGAACTTGATGTACTTGTAGTCACATAAGTTGATTCTGTACTTGATGGTATATTTTTATCGAGACCCAGTGCTGGTCCACATGTACGTGTAGATTCAGGTGAATCAATTATTGTTCCTGGTTGTTCTTGGACTAAATGTGGAATCTTTCCGTTGCCAATCAACACTTTGTTTGAATCAGTTTTATCAATGTCGGCGTCTTTTATGCTTTTTGTTTCTACTTCCACCTGTAATTGGGATTGTTGCTGTAATTTAATCTGAATTTCAGCATGTGTCACGACGCTGGTGCATGTAGTACCTTGACTATCCTGTTTTGTCTCTTTTGTTTGTTTTGAAGTTTGTTCGACTGATTTGCTAACTTCAACATTTTCTTCACTTGTGCGGCGTTCACTTTGAATACGTTTCGCATTAAATTTACTTTCTTTAGAACATTGTACCTCTTTTACTTTGCTTGCTTTAACTTGTTGAGTACTTTTAGATGTTTCTGATGTCTCTTTCGTACTCTGTACTTCCTTTACTTTGCTTGATTTATCATGCTGGGGAGTTTTAATTGCATGTGATGTTTTAGCATGATCACGATCAGATTTCTTTTCAGTTTTACTTGAACTTAATATTTTGGCAGCAGAGTGTTGTTGAGTCTCGGTCTGTAGTTTTGTCTTGACAATATTTGTACTAGATTGCTTAGTGGTATGTTGTTCTGGCTTCGGTGAACTCGAAGAAACAGACTTTTCCAACGAATCAGTTGTTGGAGAAGGTGAATGTTCATCAACCTTTTTAGCTAAAGAGTCTTCATCACTATCGCGCATGGATCGTTCAGAAGCGTCTAATGAATCTATTACAGAGGTAGGCGAGTCGTCTTTATCAGTTTCTGACATGTACTTATTAATATCAGATTTTAGTTCTATCGCTTTATATTCAGATGCGTCTTGCTGGATATTAGTTTCCAGCGTGGGACACAATTTATCAACAAATACCTGATTTGTAACAGCATACTTTTCAGATAATTTAGGCACTATGACGCCTACAGTTAATGAAGTAACTGGTTTCTGAAATTGTGGGAAATTCGCTTGTTCTGGCTTAAGTTCTGAACATATATCTTCAGTTGGTGATATTGTTTTTTGTAGAACGGTGTAACCTTTATCAGTATTTATAAACTCTTCGCTGACTGACATCTTGACATCTTCAGTAACTTTATCTTCTGCTTGTGGTTCAATATCGGCTTTAATTTCTGGTCTTGAAATGACAGATTTACCTTCAACATCCTTCCTGTCATCGCTCTTTTCAATTGCACTAGTTGTTGCACTAGTTGTAGCCTCAGGCATTCTAAAAGGTAGCATATAGCTGTCCTTTCTTTTTTGCGGAAGGGTTTCTCCTTTATCTGCCTGTTGCAACTCTTCACCAACTTGAAAATGTTCGGCAATTGGAGACTCAATTTTCTGCACAACGGCTTCTTCCTTAGGTGCCTTTGGCAAATCTTCGCCAGTTGAAATTTGTTCGGCAATTGGAGACTGAATTTTCTGCACAACGGCTTCTTCCTTAGGGGACTTTGGCAAATCTTCGCCAGTTGAAACTTGTTCGGCAATTGGAGACTCAATTTTCTGCACAACGGCTTCTTCCTTAGGTGTCTTTAGCAAATCTTCGCCAGTTGAAATTTGTTCGCCAATTGGAGACTCAATTTTCTGCACAACGGCTTCTTCCTTAGGTGTCTTTAGCAAATCTTCGCCAGTTGAAATTTGTTCGGCAATTGGAGACTCAATT